>VUQH01053023.1:0-11751 GCA_015106775.1 Etroplus canarensis | reverse complement strand
CATGGAGAATCCTGCCTGACCTCATCTGTCAATCTGTCCATCACCACTGCAAACAAGAAGGGGCTCAGAGCTGATCCCTGGTGTAATCCCACCCCCACCTTGAACCCATCTGTCACGCCTACTGCACACCTCACCACTGTCTCACTGTCCTTGGTTTTGATAATTAAAATTGAAAAAAGAAAATAATCCGCAGCAGGCCTTCATACTTATTGAAAAGCACTCTCTTATACTTGTGGTTGTTCAGCTTATTCTTATCTGAAATCTCCCGCAAATGGTTCACCCTGTTTAATCTGTGAAGGATCCAACTACAAGAGCAACCGTTATTCAGCAAGTATGAATTTAATAATGTATATACAGATACATATAACTTCATTTGTGCTCAGTCTTGACAAAAACCTAGTTCAGTGTCACCTTTGACCTCATTAAGTATTATGCCATCTTGTTATTCTCCTTCAGTTTTTAAGCCCTGCAGACAGATTCACTGGTTTACAGGTACAGTAACTCCCCCAGGTGTCATGTGTCAGTTGGATCCTGGATAATGCAATCTGTTCTGTTCTTTTGCGAGTTGTTCTCAGATGTCCTCCAAAGAGAGAAGTTCTTTAGCAAGTAAGTATTACAGCTTGGTCTGATGTATTTTACTCAACCTGTCTGCATGTGTTAATTTGCTTCTCTTCCCCTGAACAAGTAATGAATCATATGCATGGTTTTCTCAGGGTAATGTGGGCATACTGAAACACAGAGATTTGTTCAGATAACCTTTGAGTAATAACTGGAGAAGTATCTTTACTTAAGAAAATTGCCTTTGGTTGAATTTACAAAAGCAAAATATTGAGCATTCATTATGTGAAGTGGCTATTTTTGTCTTATTCCAAATTGTTACTACTTCATCATTCTGTGTAGCTCTTTGAATCAAATAAGCATTACTTTCATCTGTCTAAGCCATATGCCTTACATTTTCTAAGTCACATTTTTTAAATTAAATCGTTCTCTTGAGGAGCTGTGGCTGTTGGATGACTACATAGATGAAAAGAACAATATTTTTGCTTAAAATGTCAACAGAAATCTTCTTTAGGAAAGCACAAATGCCAAAAATCCCCCTTAGGTACTTTACATGTTGATCTGAGACAGTGCAACAGTTTAGACAAGTTAATCATAACTCTGTGAAACAGTAGAACATTAATGGTAGAGAGAGGGAGAGTGCTTATTATTAACCTTAGGAATGTACAATAAAAACCCTCAACAAGTCATGAGAGAGGTCATATTACCTCTAAATAGTCTTTGCTTTTTTTCATTAGCTCCATGTTATCCGCTGACACATCTAGCACTCTGATTAAGCCGAGACTTCTGATCTTACTTGTATCAGATCCAGTGTAATACCAAAAACAGTGAGGCGATCTACAGTCACAAAAAAGAAAGTTTTTACAGAACTCTATGAAAACTGAGTTCACAACGTGATTTAAGAACTTGTAGAACCTATTTTTAACAGCCTTTACTTAAAGTGCTGGTTTTCTTTATGATTTTATCAGTAAAGGAATTATGGCCTGCTCTTCTTTACAAGGCTGTTCATTTCATTGAGGTTTTCAGGCATTTGTTCACTCACAGCTTTATTTTAGAGTCAAATACTGTATGAGGCCATCTGTCCGACAGCTGAAACCCAGCCAAAATCGAATCACGCAACAGACCATTGATTCAAAGCAGACCAACAAATCAACAATAGAATGGCTGAAAAAAGAAAAGCATCAAATGACATACCTGCCTGTATTCTTGGTGAGGAGAGGCTCAGATTTTAAGAGGCTTTAAGGTTTTAAAAAATCTATTGTAATGAAAACAACAACAGATTACAATAAACCAACCAAACTCAGGCTGCTTCTTTTATTTCATTTTTTTAAAACTGATCTTTAGGTGATACTACAATCTTTTCTTTTTTCGTTCAGTTTCTAAAGACAGGGAAGCTTCCAGGATGTTCTGCCTGTGGATATGTCTGGTCTATGCTCTACAAAGCAGGGTCTCAACAGATCAAGGTATTTTTATATTGCTTGTACCAAAGACTGATCCCTGGGAATGCATTAGCAAGAAGAAAGTGAATATCAGTTGTTTTTTTTCTCCCTCTCTATTTCAGAAGTGTCACTTCATTGCAGCGACACTGTCAACGTTACACAGGGACAAAGTGTAACACTAAATTGTACTATAAATTGGAAACATCCCTTAAATTGCACTGTTAAAAATTATTACTGGCGTAACACAAATGACACCAAACAATGTGACAACATGACAAAATTTATCAGTAACTGGAACTGTTCGAAGTACATGTCATTGACCATCTTAAATGCCCAGGAAGAGGAATATGTTACTGCTGAAATCCAGTCAGACTGTGGTATGGATAAATCCCATCCTATCAAAGTACAGCTGGTCCGTGGTGAGTAGCTTTCAAGATGTTAAAGGCTGTGTGTGAATGACTGCATGTTTTGTTCAGACATACAGAACAAATTGTTTTCAATACACCTGTTATATAATAACTGCATTTTACTTTGTCAGATGAACATGCAGCATTACCTCCCAGACACACAGTGAAATACCGGCAAACCAATGTGACCACCATCGTGCTAGTTGTTTTTGTTTCTGCTGTTGTTGCAGTGATTTTGTATTTCCTGTACAACGTAAAGAAGAAAACCGTGTCATACACTGCACTGGGGCATAAAGACTCTGTGGATGCCTGACAAATTCAGATTTTTAAAAAATTATTAAGTGTATGAATATATTTATTCGTGAAAGTTATTGTTGACTCTACTCATAGAAATCATGTTTAGTACTTTTTAGGATTATTTTAAATGTTAATGCAGAGTGAGCAATATGCATGTGATGATTTGACTGGATTAACAGTGCACTTCTCGAGACTTTCAGTCTAGTCATTACGAGGGAAAGATTATTTCTCGTTCAGCCGCAAATGGGGAATGGGAAACTCCAGTGTCTGACGAATAAAGATCTAAGAAAATGTAGGGTTGTATCGGAAATCAAGTCTTTCAAATGTTCACAGATTTGTGTTACAGTTCTGGCTCCCGATGTTGTAAACATCAGAATAATATCGTTGACTTGCTTTTAAATTTGTGAGCTATTCATGGTAAAGAGGGCTGTTTTGGTATCAACCAGTTTCTTAACGCCTCTAAGAAATCATTATCAGAAGCTGGATTACCCGCTTACTTGGTAAATCCAATGAGGTTTTTCAATCCTGACTTTTGCTGTTCCCTCAAATCACAGCTCATTCAGTAAACACAAACTCCAAGAACTGTTAATCTTGATGTATAAAATTTTTGAAAACTGAAATTTTGCACCCTTTTAGATCTTTTGTTTCTATATTTTGGTTAACGGCATGTCTGCTGATGAGTGGTGTTTATAGAAAAGCAAGAAAAAAAAATAATACATTTTTTCCCACTATGTGCATCTGGCAGAGCTTTGAAGATGACAGCATTTCATGTTACAACTTTTCACTTGTAGGCATAGCCTTTACATAAAAGATGGATGGAGCTTCCTAGTCTGAACAGGATTTTTTTGTACTTTTGGCTGCTCCCCAAGGGATCGCCACAGCAGATTAATCTGCTTCAGCAATGGTTTTATGCCAGATGCCCTTCCTGATGCAACCCTCCATGGTGAGAGAGGTTTGTGATCCCACCTGGACTTGAACCAGGGACCTTTTGCTTACAAGGTGAAGGTGTAAACCACTACACTACAGGGACACTTTCCTAAAGGCTAAACAGTGACAACTTAAAAAACTTAAATCTTTCTGATGACCAGGAGGGGGGTAACAGGCCCAGCTGTGTAGAAATATGAGAAAATAACCCTTTGTTTCTCTTGATATATGGCCTTAGAAAGCACTTTCTTGATGAGTTTACAGTCTCAGTCCTATTAAATACAAAGAGATGCTCATTTTGTAAATTATGTTCCTAATTAGATTTCAAAAGTTGTATAAAGCAGGGTCTAAAGTGGCTAGCGTGTAGTCCACGCTTCCTGACATCTGGTGTCAAAACACCAAGTTTACAAGAGGCAAAACACTGAGCCTGAGGCTACAAGATCGAGCTTCTCTAACCAATATAGGATGTCACGGCGGCTATGCCCATCTTTTATATACAGTTCATGTTTGTAAGTTACATGGAATGCAGCACTCTAAAAAAATCCTATTTACTGTAATTATGGAAAAATGCAATTCTCCTGTGACAACAGTTCCCCTATTGCGTCATGTCATTTTTTATCTCTTTTATTACCTTTTTGTGTGTGTGAGATTTGAAATTGAAAATCATGATGGAAATAACATAACCATAACAAAATGTACTGTGAACCTTTGTACTGTGAAGAGTGATTAATATCCTGTACATGATTTGTGTGCAGGTATAACTGTAAATGAAGCTGTTTTGACTGATGGAATGTGTCATCAAATAAAGAATTGTCACAAAAGCAAACTTTTCCATAACTTTGATGTTATGCATACACACACACCCACACACAGCTTATAAACTAAGACTCAGCGACTCATTTCCTTTCTACGGTATGTTTCTTCTTATCAGGCGTTCATGTGACAGTAAGCGTCAGTCATTCTTTCAGATCTGGAGCATATGTCTGTCTGCAGAATGAAAGCCTACTGGTGGAGCTGTGTGCTGGGGCTGCTCTGCATGCCTGCTGAAGTAATACTAACCATCTGGAACGGTGAGTGCGTTTTAGAGAGAGAACATAGAAATAAGCTTTAAGGCTTAACATGCAAAACACTATAGATGCTTGCAGCAATTAATCTGAGTCATCTTTTCCTGTTTGTTTGCAGCTTCATCCTGTTGTTTGTCTCTTAGCAATGTCTCTGAAGCTGTGGTAGGGAGAATGCTCTTTATTGAATGTGAACAGTGAATGTAGTGATACAACTAACAAATGCATGTAAAAGTACTTATCTACAAAAAATACTCACTGTGACTGACATGGTAGAAATACACTGCTGCAGCTAAAACTAGTTGAGGTGCCTTTAAATATAGTTACTGAGCACAGTTTGGTTTTGTGGTAACCACTCTTGTGTAATGTACGAGGATTAATGGGGCCAAGGTCTGTCTAGACGCTACTTTAATGCGATAAATTCATTAAAAAACTGCTGAATATGAACATAGTGTATTTTCCATTGTAATGTCGTAGAGCTGATTTTAAAATAGGATAAAATCTCCTCCCTCTGAATGACTCTTCTTCGTTATCTCAAACTGATACTTCATTACCTTGATTGCCTGAAAGCAGTGATCCATATACACTATACGGCGCAAACACAACCCACTTTGATTTGCAAGTGGCTCAGAATGTGTGTTTACCTTATTTCTCTGTACTTCTGATGGTGGATGATGCCCTATTGAAGTGTGTCTGTGGGATTTTTTTGCCCAATTAATCCATAGTAACACTGGTGAGGTCAGACATTGATGTTGGCTGAGAAGTCCCTGGCTCACAACTTCCATTCTAGTTCATCCCAAAGGTGTGTGATGGAGCTGAGGTCAGGGCTCCGTGTGGGCCAGTCAAGTTCTTAACACCAATCAACCGCGCCTTGTTGGAACTTGCTTTATGCACTGGGGCACAGTCAGACTGAAACAGAAAACGGCCTTCCCCAAACTTTTTCCACAAAGCTGAAAGCATAGAAGTGTGCAAAATGTCTTGGTACTCTGAAGCATTAAGATTAACATAGAACGGAGGGGCCCAGGCCATCCCCAGAATAACAATCCCACTGCATTATCCCTTCTCTACCAGACTTTACAGCTGGAGCTGTGCAGCCAGGCAGGTAACGTTCTCCTGGCATTTCCATAACCCAGGCTCGTCCATTAGACCACCAGACAGAGAAGTGTGATTCATCACTCCACAGAACACGTTTTTGCTGCTTCAGGGTCTAGCAGCAACGTGCTTTACACAACGCCAGTTTGGCACACTTGGTGACATAAGGCTTGCATGCAGCTGCATGGCCGTGGAAATCCATGTCAAGAAGCTCTCAGCACACAGTTTTTGTGCTGATGTTAATGCCAGAGGTGGTCTGGACCTCTGCACTTAATGAGTCAGCAAGGCCTTGATGACTTTTGTGTAGTATACACCTAAGCATTCAGTAACCACATTCTGTATCTTTACACGGTCTGCCCCTTTGTTGCAGAGTTGTGGTTTCTATATGCTTCCACCTGAACAATAATATCACTTAAAAACAACCCATTCTGTCACAAATGTTAGTAAAGGCAGACTGCATTGCTAGGTGCTTGATTTTATACATGTGATGCAATGGGACTGAATAAAGCACCTGAATCCAGTGCCCATGTGGTGTAAGTCAATTTTCCTCCACTGCACTTGAGATGACATCCTGAGTAACTTTCCATCTCTCCCTGACAGCTTCTCAAAAGCCCTCATCTCTCTCTTTCATGAGAATCAACTCATCAGTTCAGATCACATGCACCACATCCTTGCCCGCTCCAATGGGGCTGTACCTGCGTAGGCGTTTCCACAGCCAACATGACACTGCGTACCTGAACTTACATAGAGGAGTAATCACCAACAAGGTCATACCTGAAGAATTGATCAGCCAAATTCACATAACCCCAGCCAAGCAGCAGAGAAATGACCATCACGAATTCACCTTCCAGCTGTCTCTGCTGGCACCGAAGGACACGGACTTGTATTACTGCGAATGGGTCTACATGGACGACAAATTGACGTCAAAAAAGCTGGCCAGCAATGGCACCATTATTATCATCAGAGGTAAAGAAAAACATGTTTCAGTACATGCAATGCACTTAAATTAAAAAGAGGTGTAAGCTTTACATTTATCTTTCTTTCTCATGCCTTTTTTTTCCCCTCACAGAGGGTGACCCCGACGAGCAATGCAAGAAGCCCATATTGGATATCACTGTGATTATTTTATGCGTCGCAGCAGTTGCTTTCATCCTGTTGTTCTTCATCGGAGTACTGATTTTCAAGTGTAAAAGAGTAAGTGTAAAGCAGACGGAAAAGTTAGGCAGAGAGGATGTGACTGTGTCAAACTGAAAATGTTTTTCCTTCCTCCAGTATAGAAAGAAATTCAGACCTAACAGACGTGCTCCACCACCACCACGACCTGCGAGGCCTCAGCACATCTGTTCTCTGCAGCAGCAGAGGCCTTACTTAGTCACTTCTCTGAACGTGGACTACAGTGGCGTTGTGTGATGCTCAGAGGTTGCGCAGTGCTTACGATAACCTGTGTTGCACAGTGAAAAACGTGGTACATTCATGGTACTGTGGGCTTATAAGCCATATCTGAAATGTAATTAACCTTTTGCTGTGCTGACGTTCACTTCCTTTTACATAAATGTGTGTTTTATCTGCAGAAAAGGGATTGAGTCACCACATCCTGGTTGATGTATGGTGTACAGGTGTGAGGCATGTGAACAGTGTTTAAAAAAACTGCAAAGCAAGCCATTTTTTTATCTTTTGATGTAGCATGCACATTGGCTTGACCTGTTGAGTGCTTTGTATGGTTTTTTTTCCTTTGTTTCTTTGTGTAAATTTTCAAGTAGTTTTATATTTGATTTGACATGTACAATAAATCCATGATTTTTTTTTTAATTTGACTTTTTTTTTTTAAAGGACAACAGCAACTCAAAAACTTGAATTTAAAATACTAATAAAAATTTTTAAAAAGTATTAGCATTAAAATATGCTTAAAGTACCTAATGTAATATCCATACTAAGCAGAAAAGTCCATTTAACAACCATGACTGATTTATTCATCTCTACATTAATTTATTGTTAAAGCTGAAGCTAACTGATTACTTTAAGCACTGTTGCCCTTGGCTATATTAACATTACTTGTATTGGTGTTTGATAAAAATGTAAATACTAAAATATATAGCTGCACCTAAACGTGGTCAAGTACAGAGTACAAAATTTTCCTCCACATAAACTACAAGTATTGTTTTTCCAGCACCACAGATTGTAAATAAGACCGGCAGAACCACTTTGACGTCACCCACTAGACCACTGTGGTCTCCTGATTTGAAGTCTCTGTTTTGACATTTTGGACATGATGTCTATTTTTTTTGTTTATTTTTCTTTTTTTTTCCTTTGACAATAAATTAGATCTCGGGGTTCCCACTAAGTTAAATGGGTTGCTAACTAAGGGCATGTCCAAGGGGCGGGGGGGGTGGCGGCACAGGCCCCTCTTGAAATTTAATTTCATTATTGTAGCTTTAGCTACCCAGACAGGTATGAGTAATTAAAATCATCAACAGCTGCAACATTGAAGTGAAATACACATAGATGAATTAAGAAATGATCCAATATTATAATGTACAGTATATGATTCTGAAAGTCCTATTCTAAAGTACTTTAGGGACTGAAAGCTACTTAAGTAAGAATACTTTACTTGAGTAAAAAGCCTAAATACACTTAAAAACAATCTTCCAACACAAAATTATGTTAAAATTCTTGCACAGTGCCACTTTTCATGTAATAAATTTGCAATAGGGCACAGGGCACTGCTGTTTTCCATTCCATTTTCTACTGTGACTTTATTTTTGACTCAATATTCTGATTTCCTGTATCCCCACTATACTACTATAGGGGCCCTAACCGTAATAATACAAAAACTTTAGCACAATTTAAACTGGTAAGTTATAAAGAAATCCCCCCCATGTAATGAAGAGGTAAATCAGCTAAAAAGACAAGAACCATTTTTGAAATCATATTTCAGGTGGTATTGGACCAGAGCGCTCTTAATCTTGCAATGCATCACCACGGGTCCCTACCCATTGAACAAGGGAACCCTTGCTTGTAAGGTCAGTGTGTAAACCACTGGGGCCACAGCCTAATAACTTTAAATATAGTAAAAATAAAGAACAAACAGTAAAGTTTCAATTTGATTTTGACAAACGCCCAGCAACAGATAAAACATACTAGTAAGACAGCAGCATTGACAGAAAGCAAACAAATTTGTCCATGCCCTGTTAAATTCTAAGGGTTTTTTTTTTTCCACAACTTGTTTTTATATTTTTTTAAATCCATAGCTACGAGGACTCAGGACAAGTCATCTATGTGTCTACATCAGGGGTCGGCAACCTTTACTATCAGAAAAGCCATTTTTAATTTCAATTCAGTTTTATTTATATAGCGCTAATTCACAACAAAAGTTGCCTCAACGCTTCATACTGTAACATAAAGACCCTACAGTATTAGAGAGAAAACCCCAACAATCAGATGATCCCCTATGAGCAAGCACTTAGCGACTGTGGGAAGGAAGAACTCCCTTTTAACAGGAAAAGGCCCGCGGCAGGGGCAGCCATCTGCCTTGACCAGTTGGGGGTGATGGGAAAGAGAAGAGAGAAAGGAGAGCAAAGAGAGAGCCTTTTAAAACCAACTTATTTCAGCTACTTATTGTAATTGTTACCAGTTTGTTGTGTCTAACTTATTTGTTTGACCTTGTGCAACAAAATAATTCATTTTGGATACATGAAGTTTATATTCTCTGTATGTTGTGACGGTTCTGCAGTGGGCCATTTAACGTTGCATTTTGATTACAAGTGACCATGTTTTTGCTGTATTTATGGAATCACAGAACTATGATTAGTAAAACTGTTATTGCAGCTGCCACTAATTTACCTGTTTTATCAGAAACAAAATGTAACAGGTGTGAATTGGAGGAGGAAATATCCATTCAGGCTGACTTTGAAACCTTCGGCTGCTCCCTTGTATTCTCCAAGGGGTCGCCAAATTACCTATGCAGATTAATCTGCATGGGTAATTTGGCAGAGGTTTTACACTGGTTGCCCTTCCGAATGCTATCCTCTTGTGTCACACCCTGGAATTGAACCAGGGACCTTTCGCTTACAAGGAAAAGGCTGACTTTGAAGCACTGTAGCTATAAAGCTCTGCAGACCGCTTTGAAACTCACCTGTGTTTGCGCAAATCCGTAAAATAAGGAGCCTGCTTTGATAATATATTAAAATTTAAAAATAAAAAAAAAAAAAACAGAAATGTTTAAATCATACCACTAAGACAGCAACAAAAGAAAACAAATTTGCCCAGTTTAACAGTTGAAATGCTCCACTTTCCTCCCAAACATGTTTTTTTGGTTTTTAAATCTGCAGCCCAGGGGGACTCAGGACCAGCCATTGATGTGTTTACATCCACTACTGAGCTTCAGCAAAATGAAAAGGATATAATTTCATATTTATCTAACCAGAGTTATTATAGGTTTGTATTTTCAAATTTTTTATTTTTTATTTCGTTTTGAGTTTTTGTTTTCAGTTCAGTTTCATTTCCAGAGTGAGTTTGCTCATTTCAGTACTAGTATTCTTGTTTATTTTAATATGGGTGGTATTTGTCGGGGGAAGATTTAAGATGTTCAGATCAGAATTTACAATACAAACACAACACTGTGTGAAGGCAGATGAGTCAATCATGTAGACACCCTGAGTCTAAATAAATAGATGCATCAAAGCCTCAGACTGACTGACCAAATTTAACCCAACTAACAAAGACTAGAACTAAGAACATTTCCTGTATGTTTTTATTTTAGTTTAGGGCTCTGTCATACCATGACGATTTAACAAGCTTATGCCGACGCATTCACATTCCCTTAAAACGCTGGCATATGCAGAACATTTATGTTAAATGGACAAATACATAACATACGCTAGTGTACTGCCGGCATTCATGACTTGAAGCCCATTTGTACCACCCCCCTTAAACACACTGCATTGGCAGTTATAGGGCAGCTGTGTGTTAGAAACATGTTCAGTTCGACTGGATCTCGTCAAATATGTTTACAAATATCAATATCTGTTGGAGCTTTGTTTGATATGTGTTACACGTATGTTAGAAACATGTTACTCATAGGTTAATATGTTTTGGGTACCTCCACGTATTTTGACATGAGTAACGTGAGCCTCTGTATGCATTAAGTACCTGCTGTTCTTGTATGTGGGACGTATGAGCCAGACGCTGGCAAACATGCTCAAAATTTTCCAGCGACCTCGCCGTACTACCACATATACCAGCGTACTTCAGCATGCTCTTAACTTATAAAAACGTCCCTAGAAATGAACTGATGTTTGCCAGCATATTTGCAGGTTTTTTCCTACATCGGCACAATTGTTAAATCATCACGGTGCGACAGGAGCTTTAATTAGTTTTGGGAGCCTAGTTTTGTGTTGCAGGCCACAGGGGCCAATTCCATCCTATTCAAGGAGAGTGCTAACATTCTCTACTTACATACAACAGCGCAGGGGCACAGTGTTTAGCAGTGTCACCTCACAGCAAGAGGGTCCAGGTTCAAATCTAACAGCTGGTTTAGGTTCACTGGTGATTCTAAATTGACTATAGGCATGAACGGTTGCTTGTCTCTGTGTCAGACTGGCAACCTGTCCAGGATGTACCCTGCCCTTTACCCATGACCCTCTTCTTCTTCTTCTTTCGGCTGCTCCCGTTAGGGGTCGCCACAGCGGATCATCTGCCTCCATCTCACCCTATCCCCTGCATCCTCTTCCCTCACACCCACCCTCTGCATGTCCTCCTTCACTACATCCATCAATCTTCTCTGTGGTCTTCCTCTTCTCCTCCTGCCTGGCAGCTCCATCTTCAACATCCTTTGTCCAATATATCCACTGTCCCTCCTCTGAACATGTCCAAACCATCTCAGCCTCGCCTCTCTGACTTTCTCTCCAAACTTCTCAACATGAGCTGTCCCTCTGATGTACTCATTCCTAATCCTGTCCATCCTGGTCACTCCCA
>VUQH01053009.1:0-17368 GCA_015106775.1 Etroplus canarensis | reverse complement strand
CCCAGGACATGGCGACTTTATCCGCCTATCTCCAGAAATGGAAATTGAAGCTCAGTGTAACCAAAACGGTGACATCAGCCTTCCACCTCTATAACAGGGAGGCACAGCGTGAGCTTAATGTCACAGTTGATGGACGTTCTCTGCCCTTTTCTGCCGAACCAACATATCTCCGGATTAAGTTGGACAGGGCACTCACGTTTCACCGACACTTGGGAGCCACTGCGCAAAAAGTTAACAACACGCGTCGGGCTTTTGAGACGACTAGTTGGATCGGGCTGGGGTGCTGGCGGCATGACACTCCGCACAGCTGCCCTTGCTTTGATCCATTCCGCTGCTGAGTACTACGCACCTGTTTAGTGTCACAGTGCTCACACCCATCAAATAGAAAAGCCAATTAATGACGCTTTGCGCTTAGTGACTGGATGCCTGCGTCCTACACCAACGGACAATTTATATGTATTATCAGGTATCCAACCATCTGAGCTTCGCCACAAGAGAGCTACACTGTCTCTAGCATGCCGAGCACTGGAGCCCGGGCATCTTCTGCATGACCGTCTCGGCAGCTTAAATCGAGACACACATTTGTCCCTGCTGCACTGGAATTGCTAAAGGACCTCAATCGGTCAAACACCAATGCAGCAAATTGGGCGAATTACAAATGGAACATGGAGTGGCAAAAAAGTTCTTCAAGACTCCGTGCTTTCATTTCTGAAGTCAACACAACACCACCGGGAATATGTTTTCCCAGGCCCGCTTGGGTCAGGCTTAATCGCCTTCGAACTGGTGTTCGCCTCTTTCGCTCAACCATGAACAGATGGGGTATGGCTCCTACTGCGGTCTGTGAGTGTGATGCAGAGGAGCAGACTGCAGACCATGTTGTAACACCCTGCCCCATTTATCGCCATCCTGATGGGGCCCAAGGTCTGACAGCTATGAATGAGAGCTTGGTCAGGTCTCTAAAAGATACGAAGAAGAAGAACTTTCAAATTAAGAGCAAGGTGACTGTCGTAGAATAAACTGATTGCAGATGGCATTCTTCTCTCAAAGGTATGAAAAATGATAAAAATACTAAACAGGGTTGCCAAATACATTTGGATGTTAGTTAATAGACACAGGCAGCCCATATAGGTAAAATCAATGTGTTGGAAACACTGTACTCACCATGGTTTGTGTGTTGGGGATGAAGGGATGAGGCGGGATGGCTTCATTTGTTGTTTTACAGTAAGAGAATGCTTTTACATGCATTAGTTTGTAAATGAGATCAAATTCACAATACAAAACCCCACTTAGAAATGGTATTTTGCATGTAATCTGTCTCTGGATATCTTGATAATGGCATTTTTATACAGACATTTGCAGTCACACCTGGTTTGAAAACCTTTGTGGCTAATTGCCTCTGATTGTAATGTGTGCAATAGCATCTGCATTAGCTTCCATGTTGCATGTTTCAGCTATCTGGATACAGATCATGTGTTGATACCAGTTGGAAATGGGGTCCGAGTGTAACCGAGACACAGATCAATGAATCTATATCATAAAATATAAATCAGGCAGGAAACAGAGAAACGTAGCTGCATAAACTGATCCTTAGCAGTTCTCATCAAGAGTGTACATGTATATACCATTCATCAAACCAGTGATTGGTGGTGTGGAATGACCATACACGGCTTCATTAGAAATGCTTTCCAGAGGAGTACAGGATGTAATACTACATGTGGTTGCACCTCCTCGGGATTAAAAAAAATAAAGCCTGTGTCACCAAGAACTAACAGTATGTTCTATTCATTAGAATTTGATAGGCGTAATCATAATCCCGCTCTACCTGTGCTGATCTTTCCAAACTTTAATCATGAGTTGTGCCCTGAAGTACAAAACAGAATAAGTCTTATCTAGTGCTGCTTCAGATGAATATCAGATCTGTTTATACCTAATCAATATGTACTCTATTGGCCAGAGATTTGTATTAGCAGCATATGGAGATGTGTGATGCTGGCTGCTTTAAACTTTAAACCTTAAGTTGAAACTCTTAGGTGTGTGTTATGGACTGTATTCTTCCTATGGTAACATTGTAAAGATCTGGACACAGAGAAGGGAAATTCTGAATCCAAAGTTTCAGAAACACCTTCTGTAACCTCAAGTCGCTGCTGTTTACTATTTTAACTTCAGCACTATGGAAATAACCTTCTCACTGGCAGATGTGTCACAGGTTCACTAACCCTCCTCTGCCTGGCTGAAGGAGCTGTCTGACATGCTCTTTAAATTCGTTACTCCTGCAGTACAAATCAGAGCACATGTCCAAGCACATTCATTTGTTAAAGTTTATGGTAGGAGAAGAACATTGAAATTCTGGTGACATACAAGCTCACTGCACGAGGGCCATCTTAAACCGGTTTTATGAGCAGTCCTCAGTGTAAGGGCAGCAGTCTATTTCCTGGTCCTGCTTTGAGTCTTTAGCAACCTGTGTTTGGAAAAAAGCCTTGACTTCACCCCGTCTCTTTTTATACTCTTTCCCTTCTTTCACTTGCAAGAATAATGGAGAGACAGCTAGCTGTAGGTTGGGTCAAGTTTGATGCTTATGTAATGATGATGTCACCTGTGAGGAGCATATAAATGTCGATTGTGGGACAGGATTCATTTGGGTAAACGCTGCATTTATTTGACTTTATATACTTGATCTCTGTTATTCCCTTTCATCAGTCTGTCTTCCAGCAATGTATCCATTTTCTACTGCTGGACTCAACCGTGATCCCCAGACTTCCCTCCACCGAGGAGTTCCCGAGCCAGCTGAGACGCTCTTCAGCGTGTCTTGGGGTGTCCTCCCAGGTGGCTCCTTTCTAGGTGGAAGGCAGCAGCTCTACTTTGAGCCCCTCCTGAATGACCGTGCACCACACCCTATCTCTAAGGGGCCAGATGCCTGTCGGAGGAAACCTATTTCCGCCTCTTACGTCCGCAATCTCATGCTTACGGTCAGTGTGGATTGACCAGTAAATCGACAGCTTCACCTTCAGGCTTAGCTCTTTCTTCACTACAGTGGACCGAAGCATCCACATCCACTTTTGTTCCCTTGCCTGTTGAGTCTTTTTGACCAATCAGAATTCTATAGTGGCATCACTGTCTGGCAGTGCACTATTTAAGTTCCTATACCGTAGCATAACAATCAGAACCAAGCACAGTGACAGCTGTGTCATCCTAAGGCTGCAGTTGTAACTGCAGCCACAGTCTGTCTTCTAAGGGGAAACAGGTAAGCCAGCATCACCAGTTTTCTTTTTGTGGACTGCCACCCCAAATGAAATGTTACAGAAGATGACACAATGAGCTAGGCCGGAGGCTGCGGTTTGGGGGAAGGCCTCATTGAGGATCAACGGTGGCTCCTGGGTCTGGCAGATGTCCTGATATCTTTGAGAGAATTTGGAAAAAAGAGAAAAAGGGATGGGTGGTGGAGCACAAAAACGAGAATAAATGGGTGTTCAGGGCATTTTTAGACACACCGCTGCAACGGGAGTGTTTGGGGTGTGATCTCGCCCCTGATACTCAGCTAAATTATTACCAATATGAATACAGTAGTACATAGTTACGCCTGAAAGCCACAGCTGAGGGTGCACCGGCTCAGTGTTTCTCTGTGGGTTAGAGGAAACGAATAACCTGTTGGGAGGGTGTTTTGTTTGCTGAAAAACTTGTTGACAATCAATAAAAATAAAATGAGGATCATTGACTTTGCCACATTGCAACTGAGCATAACTTTCTGATTTTAATTGGAGCCGGAGTCTCCTCGCTAAACTTTCAAGCACATGATATCAATAATTAATCAACTTAGTAATAGTTGGTCTCAGTCGTACTGCTTCTGAATCTGGACCTGCAGTATTTGTAGAGGCAGGCAGAGAAAACAGCTGGTGCACTGGAACACAAGAAGGACAGAAAACCTGGTGGGGAAGGCAGTGGGCCTGTCTGTGGTTGCAGGGGAGGTCAGGTGATGGGGAATGGCGGGAACACAGGTGTTACTGCAGGACAAGAGCTGAAATTATAAGAGAGTTAGTAAAAGCAGACAGGGGCCCTGTGACAAATGTAATCCATTTACTCACCATGCTCCATTTTGTATTCTTCATCATTCCAGGAATACTTGTCTATTTTAATCTCATAAATGTCTTTAATGGTAAAACGAGGGACAAAGGTACGGTAACAGCAGTTTTTCTTACTTCCTTCTTTCTTTTCATCTTTTTCCCCTCTGTCATCTATTGGCTAGCCTAAAGCAAAGAGCACATTCAGTAAATCCCTTCAAGCACGTAAATCCAATAAAGTCCGCTTTCTGTCCTCTTTTCCTTCAATTAGTGACACGTCGGTTTGGATGCTCCTTTCTTCCCTCACAGTGTTAACCTTCTCCTTTGACTCTTTTGTTACAACCTTGCTTTACTGTTGACTTCGCACCCCTGGATTTGGTCTTATATCTCAAAATCTGAAACTGAGCATGAAAGCTAGGGATCAGTTGTGATTGCTGTCACCAACCTGCCCAATTTAATTCATTCCTTACTGACAGGCTTTAGACATTCTGCACCCAGGCTACTGATGTAAATTTTATTCCAATTTGAGTCTGACAACAGTATTTAAAGGCACATTCTTACTAAAATTACATGAATGACTGATGTTTTCTCAGCTACATTAGAACCTCACTGTATGCAGTTGTTGCTGTGATGTATGAATGAGTCTCTGAACTATGTAGAATTTCTGTTTGTTTGAAATTCTGGATATTGCTACCTCACTGGCAGCAAATATGGAGCCTTTGAAAGATGAGGACGTGCTCGAAAAGGTTTACCAGCATGTTATATACTACAGCTTTGACAATGAGTTTATCAGCATCTGCATATAGACTGATAGCAGGGGTAAAGCCAGGGACTGGTTCAGTGTCTGGGTTTAGTATGTTCTGTTGACTTTTTTTGGTAACTGGCTCATTCTTAATTTGAGGTATGTTATCACTTATGTATGTATGTATGTATGTAAAATATCATTTTAAAAGTAGGTGCTTTTGGCTCACCGCTTTTCTTCAAGGGGTCACCACCGTGGATGAATCCGCATATGTCATTTGGCACAGATTTTACACTGGATGCCCTTCATAAAATGCAGCTATTCCATTTATCTAGGCTTGGGACTGCCACTAGGAGAACACTGGCTCCTCCTTTCAATGATCTGATCTGCATGTCTCACTCTGGGCAGCACAGCAGTGTGGTGGTTAGCACTGTCACTTCGCAGCAAGAAGAGCCGGGTTCGATTCCAGCAGCCTGTCGGCTTAGGTCCCTCTGTGTGGAGTTTGCATGTTCTCCTTGTGGTTGTGTGGGTTCTCTCTGGGTGTTCCAGCTTCCTCCCACAGTCCAAAGACATGCAAAGGGTTAGATTGACTGGCGATTCTAAATTGACCATAGGTTTGAATGGTTGTCCTCTGTGTTGACTTTGTGACGGACTGGCGACCTGTACACCCTGGACAGGTCGCCAGTCCGTCCATGGTGTAGAAAAGAGGTCTGACCCGACCTCTTTTCTACAATGACACAACATCAACATCTGACTGTCTATAGCTCAGTCACTGGAGTCATACCATGACCAGTTTTGAACCCCTTAGGCGATTTCTTGGTTTCAACCATGTTTACTGGGCATGAACAGTTAACAAATGCGTGGTCTAAACATGTCTCGTTATAAAATTGCATACCACATGAAGGTCCAGATATGACTGTGTCCAGATCTAAAAATATGCCTTGGCAAATCCTTTTAAGGCTACACTGAAAAAGTCACACACCACCTCCTAGGAGTGTTAGCTTCTGTTAGAAAAGGTTTTCTATGAACAGACCTTTCAAAAAAGTCTGTTTCCTAACATATTTTCTAACATTACACCTGAATGCCTTCCAGGTTTAGCTCAAACTCTTAGATTTTTTAACAATGCAATTAGGAGACACAGTATAAACCTAACCTACGCGATAGCAGGTTTTCATCGACAAACTTCTTTCTGACTAGTCCCCTTCTTCTGCTGCACCTGGCTGACACTTGGATTCATTTCCTCATTTATAAAGTCACTATCAAATCACACAATGGTGTGCAGTAACCAGCAGATGTTTAATTTTTTTTACAAACGCTAAAATACCAGTAATAAGCTAGAGTTTTATTTTCTTGTACTGAAATGACATCAGTAGTCCACACTGATCCACATAAGGATTGAGGCAGTGATTATATCACAGAATGATTTTCCAACTCAGAATAAACCCTATAGGCTCCATCTTCCTAACTCTGACTAGCAATCACTGTTTAAATAAAAGATATCTGCAAAGCTTCACAAGCATAACACACCGATCAATGATCAGTCCTTTGTCTCGTTGTAATCGGTCACACTGATGGAAAAATGTGTCAAAGTTGGGATCTTGGAGATGATGTGAACGTCTGAGTGAATAAGAGGCTGAAATAACATTATGATTAAAACTGGACAAAATGTAATTGAAAGTGACATTTTAAAAGCAGCCGCAGACAGGCTGGTTGTGTTCTGACTAAATTTCATGTTGACATATGCTGACATGTTGAAATACAGCCATTAAATGATGCCGAGCAAACTTTGGAGAGGTTATTATGTTTAAAAAATTCAACTTATAAACATCGACACGTCTTTCACTGAAAATCACCTAAAATGTGTTCTACTGCGTCTACATAATAACACGTCCACAAGTAAACCGTATTATCTGTTTGACCCATATTTTTATCTGAAGTTGCTGTCATCTGCGTTTTGTGCCAGCAGATAACAAATGAATTAGATTTAAAAATCAAATGTGAAAATTACTAAGGATTCCAACATTAAACCCTGATATTTTATGTGATTTTAAATCCAGCCCTGAAATTGTTAAAGACTTTGGCTTCCACCATTATTTTGTCTCTATCTATCTATCTATCTATCTATCTATCTATCTATCTATCTATCTAGTGCAAAAAGACTTGACATAGTGATGCACACTGACTTTTTACTGCTATATTGCCAGGCAATATACTTACAATTCAAACCTGCTACAGTTTTCTACTATATTTTTCTCCACATAATTTTTCAAAAATGTATGTGTTTACTGTATATCCTAGGTTGATCCTTGCTGGTGCGTTGCTGTGCATATATTTATTTATTTTCTTTTACCCTGTACAGTTCTTACAAATATTTTCCAGGCATAATTTTTCATATTTTTGGGTGTATATAGAGATCTTAGGTTCCTTTTTGATATAGTTCTGTTTTTTCAATTACTATGTTTATATGTATCAGCTTGACGGCGAGTCAGTGCACCAAAATTTCATTCCAAATTTGTAACTGGTGTATGTTTACTATGGCAATAAAGCAATTATATATATATATATATGTATAAATTCCCCTCTCGCCCCTGTGGGCGGTCTATCCTTCAAGCTCGGGTCCTCCACCAGAGGCCTGGGAGCTTGAGGGTCCTGTGCAGTATCTCAGCTGTTCCTAGGACTGCGCTCGTACCTGGGATCTACTGGAGCCACTCGCCTAGCTTGGGAATCACTGCACCTAGTGCTCCGATTACCACTGGGACCACTGTTACCTTCACCCTCCACATCTTCTCAAGCTCTTCTCTGAGCCCTTGGTACTTCTCTAGCTTCTCGTGTTCCTTCTTCCTGATGTTGCTGTCATTCGGTATCGCTACATCTATCACTGCTGCTGTGTTCTTCCACTTGTCTACCACCACTATGTCCAGTTGGTTAGCCACCACCATTTTTTATATATATATATATATATATATATATATATATATATATATATATATGTGTGTGTGTGTATGTATATATATATATATGTATGTATATATAGATAGATAGATAGATAGATAGATAGATAGATAAATAGATAGAGATTACTAATGTGGATTAATCTGTTGTGGGAGAGTACAAGTGAGAAACTGAAGGTACAAAGCTAATAATTAAGTAAAACTTTTTGAATTTTTAAATTTCACTTACATAAAATTTAAGTTAGAATAATCCAACGTTCTAATTTAAAGACTCTTAAATTATTAAAGTGTATCTTACTTACATCTGTTGGGTTGATCTGACTTGTTAAGTTGATTTAAAGAAACTTAATTCAATCACGTGTTACCAGTTGATATAATATAATTCACTTGTCCCAACAATTCTCTTTTTACAGTGTAGTACACCCATCTGATACTGTAGTTGATCATCACCAAAAAAAACAAAAACACCTGTGTACTACTAATGCAATACAACATTATGAAAAGATTTATTCGACAGAGGAACAGTAGGCCTAAACATGCAACAATAGTCATAAGCAACTATCTTCTCCTCGACAAGGAAGCAGTACTTTCTATTTTTTACACTTTACAGTTGCTTAAATAGTTCTTTTCGACATCTTTCTTCTAGGTTCTCGCTGTCTGGTTGGTCTGCTGGGAATTTTGTCTTTTATAGCTGTAGGATACGAGTTTCTGTCTTTGAGATCTTTGAGAGTTGATGCCTTGAAAGTGTCTTTAGTAAAAAAAAAAAAAGTGAGCACATATAACAACAAATAAACAGGTTTCTGTCCATAGCCTTGTTTTTATATTCATGCTTGAGGCAGGAGCTTCTGTCCTGCTGTGATCTTCCACTTTGTCACTAATGGCTTCTTTGCAGAGCTCCTTGTTATCGTCCATGGTTCTCTTGTCTCTTCCTGCCTTTGCATTGAGTTTTTCCTGCTTATATTATCACAAGAGCAATTCCTCTGGCGGATATGAATCATGACCATATGTCCAGTACATGATGTGCTTGTATAGTCAGCTGTGAGCTGAATAAGGCGAGGCCTAGCGGGGTGCTGGCCCTGTTTCTCTGGGAGCGTGACGTCCCCAGTGGCAGGAGACTTGGCTTCTGGCTCGACTGCAGCCTGGCCCAGGCTCTGAAGGGGATGTGACCCACAGAGCCTGGCAGAGCCGTAGGCCCCAGCAATCTGCTGCTCCCCTGGACACTGGTGGGCAGGGTTGTGATGGGTGGAGCAACACCTCCTATGTTGTAACAGCATCAGGAGAATATCATGCCCAAAAAAAAGGGAGTAAACAAAGAAGTTAATTAATGTCAAATTGACTCCAAGTGGGTGAAAAGGCAGATTTTTTTTATGCCGCACCCACTGTTAATTTAAAATTTTGCCGCAAAGCCAAATCAATATGTTGAGTTCTTTCAACCATAAAATATATTTTGCTCCCTAGTCCTGAGGGGAACTGTTGGAGTATTTGTTTGTTGCTGAGAGTTAAGACTTTCCATTGTGGAAATTGATTTACACAGCAAGCCAACATTGTGTTTTTATGGCAGGGTTCCTGCAGATCCCCAAAAAGTCCTAAAAAAACATTTAATTAATTCATCTAAAAATAAGGCCTTATTTTTAGATGAATTACAGTTTAAGATCGCAATACATGGGGGCCAAGTTGCTCAAAGTTGCCAGCTACCAAGAAAACATAAGTGCAAAGTGAAGAAAAAGTTATTTAACAAAGTACTGCAGTGTTTTTACTTTGGTATGGTGGGAATCAAGGCAGTGATATCCAATGCAAGCAAATGTAGCTTGTCTTAAAGGCATTTATTGTAAAAAACAATTTGAACCTTTTAAAAGGAGCCAAAAATCTCAAAAGAATATATAAAATAACAACTGCTGTAATTTTAAGCACTGATAATACTGTGGAAGCAAAGGTTAGCTGATCCTGAAGCACTTGGACTCTTAATTTTTATCTTTAGTACCAATTCCTTGAAAGAAATTGCACTTCTCTGCACAGAAAGGAAACAATAAAAACATGAGCAAATTAAGACAGACTGAACCCAAAACCTTTGTGCAGTGAGGCCGCAGTGCAAACCACTGTTCCACCTCAATCTCACATATAATACATTTTCTTGTTTATTTCTACAGATGCAGCCAACCACATTAGAACTTTAAGTTAAAATGCTGTGTTTTGGTGATGAAGATACATTTTGTTGAAGGTAACTACAAAAAGTAGCTTCAAACTTTTGAAGCCCTGTAACATGACCAGTCTTTTATGCAGCGTTCAGGAAATCTTCTTTGATTAGAAATGATACAAACCACCTTGACCTGGAACTGAAGACATGTTCAAGCCTGCTACTGTTTGTTCACAGGAAGTTTTGCTCAGGAGGATGCTGATTTGATGGGAATTTTTCTTAAGTGATACTCTATAAGGACTAAAGTATTGGGCCACCTACACAGAAGCTTTGATGACCTCCCATTCTAAATCCATGGGCATTAATATGGAGTTGGTCCTCCTTTTGCGGCTAAAACAGCTTCCACTCTTCTGGGAAGGCCTTGTACAACATCTGTGAAGTCAGACACTGATGTTGGTGGAGAGAGTCTCTGTTCTAGGTCATTCCAGATGTGTTGGATATCGGATGGGGTTGAGGTCAGGCCTCTACACCGGCCAGTCATGTTCTTCCATACCAAACTCATCCAACCGTGCCTTTATGGATCCTTTATGCACTGGGGCACAGTCATATTGGAAAAGAAAAGGGCATTTCCCACAGTGTTCCCATAAGATTTCCCTTCACTGGAACTAAGCAGTCCGGGACAACTTCAGAAAAAACAAAAAACAAAAATAAACATAGCAGTTTTCCCCCTCCATCAAAATTTACAGTTGGCACAGTGCAGTCAGGCAGTTAATGTTCTCCTGGTATTCACCAAACCCAGATTTGGCTATCAGACGGATAGAGACAGACAGACAGATAGAGAAGTGTGATTCATCACTACACAGAACACATTGCTCCTGCTCCAGTCCTGTGGCAGTCTACTTTACACCACTCCACGTGATGCTTGGTATTGCGCCTGGTGATGTAAGGCTTGTATGTGGCTGCCCATGCCATCTGGCATCCAGTTATTGTGCTGACATTGTGCCAGAACTCTGGCAGTGGAGCTCTGCAGTTACCGAGTCAGCGGAGTGTTGGGGACTTTGACGCACTATGCAACTCTGCACTTGGCGTCCCCTCACTGTAACTTTACACAGTCTGCCACTTGGTGGCTGAGTTGTTGCGACTCCTAAACAGTTCCACTTTGCAATAATACCACTTAGACATCCCATGAACTGACTTGTTACAACAGTACCATGCGCTTTAGAATGACCCATTCCTTCACAGATCTTTGTAGATTGCATGGCTAAGTGTATGATTTTATGTACCTGTGATAATGGGACTGAATGAAACACCTAAATTCCATGATTAAGAGGTGTGGCCAAGTACTTCAGTCCATACAGTATACTTTAGGATATGGAGCCCCTTTAGTCCTAAGGCTTAATGTTTCATCTTCTGCACAAAAGTCATCTTGTTGAAAGCTGTAATTATCTTTATTATTTATCAAAAAAATCATATCTATACCTAACAACTTCAAATGCACATAGGAAAGTACTTTGAACTACACTAATCTGCATGAGAGGTACTATACAGATGAAGTTTGAGGTGATGAAATGAAGCATTTCTTTAGCATTTAAATCACATTTACTTACTTTATTAGAACAATAACATTTAAATGTTTGCGCAAACTACAATAAGAAGCCAGGCATGACCTGGCTTCTTATTGGAACGAAACATCCGCCTGAAAATCTGCTTGTGGAATGGCGCATTGGAAAGCGCATGCTCCACCAGTGTCAATGTCCCCTTTTGCATTTTTACAAAACGATTGATGGGTTCTTTTTTTGTCCATACTACACCTCTGAATCCCAACTCTGTTGTTTTTGCATAATCTTGCTGACAGTCAAATGGCACCAAAAACCTTAGGAGGGCACTCGGAAAACACATCTTCAACTGTGGATGATGCCCTTTCTTTATATTTTAGATAAAGTGATTTGGAGCCGCATCAAAATTTTATGAGTTCTTCCTTTGCCCGTGCACCTCCTCTCCACCAAGTTTCATGAAATTCATCTTTGAAGCACTGAAAGCAGGTCTTTGTGCTGGCAGAGGAGCAAACTGAAATTCGAGCATGAGTCTGTAGCTGAGGCTTTAGAACAACTTCAGCTATTTTGCTTGAATTCGGTGCTTTTAACTGTAATACAATACAACGAAAATACAGCAAAAACACGCCCACACTCAGGAGACAAATTTAGATGTTGTATGCACCGGTGCAGCTGTTTGCACATTCAGACAGTAGTTCCAGTATCTTACTGTAAACTCTTTCTCTCACTTCTCACACACTCACACACAGTGTCTATTATTTGAGTCTGGGTGGCAGCAGTGTAATGACTGGAGGGTTGCCAGAAGACTCTCCAGCTCTCATGTTCTCAGCTGCCCATCTCTACTCAAGTTTCAGTTAACAAAATCAGCCGTTTGAACTTTTTCCCATCCGAACGGTGAACAACCGCAGCGAAGAAAACTTGATCTAATTTGGTGGGTTGCTCATTTCGCAACATGAAAAGCGCATGATCTTGAACAGACTCTGACCTCACAGAGATAATTTTTCAAGGGCAGACTGATCCTCATTTGTGTAGGAACAAATTATTGAAGTTCAACCAGGCTTGGACGCACATCAAAGGCTGCATTTAACAGCGCAAGTCATTATGAGCTATCTGAAAATTGCTGCTCGTATCAAATGTTTTGGACGGGTGTTGATATATAGATGCAAGTCTGAGTGTTTGGTCCATGAACCCTATGAAACTAATGAAGAATCTGTGAGGGGTTTAATTTCATAATCATCATTTACTTGGGAACTTTTTTAGCCATTTCTGCTTTAAGATATAATATAAATATTTCAAGCAGTAGACGTCAGTTACTTTTATGCCACTGGAATGAAACAAAGTGCGGTGCCCTTAATTTTGGTGCATATTTCTTTTATCCATTACATTCTATTAGAAGAGAATTATTAGCTGCACAGCTGCCTGGGGAGTGAATTAGATCAGCATGTGGCCAGATGATTACATGACAGCCAAGTTATTGGAAAAGGTCAATTTAAATACTCCCATTTTAACAACCATCTCTTTCTCTGCTATGTGATGACAAGGTTTCCACCCACCTAACTCCATCCATTACAGTTCGCTGGCTCACGATCCAGTGCGGTTCATGAAATTCAGCTCTGCTACGCTCCAAGTTTGCAGAAACAGATGGTGAACCTGTAAAATTACTCCAAAGGAAAGGCCCTACAGTATGATAGAAGACATATGCAGCACAACAGTCTGCTTACCCTCTGTTTCTTAATGCAAAACGTGACAAATAACCATCATCTGCACAAGATTATCAAAATAAAAGCACTCACTCTGTGGGGGAAGGACTTAATTGTTTTGATTTTATGAAATTGTTGATAGGGAGGCACCAATACTGTTGTCACTTCTGAGCCTTAGGATCAAGTTCCTCGATAGATAGATAGATAGATAGATAGATAGATAGATAGATAGAGAGAGAGATAGATGATGGTACTACACAGTATGCTACATAAACTGTAAATATATAGAATCTACTTATAAAAAACCTAGTGCCCCCTAGATGTGCTCTTTGCTCTCCTTTCTGTATTCCCTCTCCCCTCACCCCCAACCGGTCGAGGCAGATGGCTGCCCCTCCCTGAGCCTGGTTCTGCCGGAGGTTTCTTCCTGTTAAAAGGGAGTTTTTCCTTCCCGCGGTCGCCGAGTGCTTGCTCATAGGGGATCATCGGATTGTTGGGGTTTTCTCTTTAACACTGTAGGGTATTTACCCTACAGTGTGAACCGCCTCGAGACGACTTTTGTTGTGAATCGGCGCTGTATAAATAAAATTGAATTGAATTGAATTGAATAGTGTAGTGGTGTACACATTCACCTTACAACTGAAAGGTTCCCCTCACCATGGAGGGTTGCATCAGGAAGGAAATCTGACATAAAACATCTCCCTTGTATTTTCCACAGGGGGTCGCCACAGTGGATGAATCTGCGTTGGTAATTCGGCAGCGGTTTTACAGCAGATACAACCCTCCATGGTGAGAGGGGCTTGTGTTCCCACCTGGGAACTCTAAGGCTTCTATTAAAGGCAGCACAGCCTATTAAGTGTAGCCAATCAACATTAGTATTAGGATGCAAATAATTCCAAGCCTTTAACATAAGTAACTACTTTTCAATGGGCAGCAGTTGCATTTTAATGCCATTAATATTTATTGTTGTGATGAAATGAAACGCCAGCAGACACTGGTATTTTTTATCCAGTGATCCTCTCATAGGTCACCCTTTCAAAGTAAAGTAGCCAACCTTAGTTCATGCGATTCCTTTGATGGAGATTAAAGTGTCTTTATTAGTGTGTAAAAGTTTCAAATAATTTTACTGAAAAAAAGGAAGTGAGGTACGTTATGTACTCAGTTACCTTCCATCATCTATTTTTCATACTTGCACATTTGCATGGAGGTCTGGATTTAATCAGAATAACTGGGTGTGCGACAGGGATCTAATGAGTGGTGCAGTGTATAAAACATAGCTGCACAGGCAAGGTCAGACCTGCTAATGATTTAATGTTCCCTGTGAACCTTTGGCAAGACTAATTTGTTGCAATTTGGTTCTGGTTTTTCCATTTAAACACGGATAAAGAGATGTAAATAATGAGCCAGTCATTGTCCTCTCTGTGCCCTTTAGTTCTGTTGCACCTTTAATTAGTTGTTTGATACTCGAAGTCTTACCTTTAGTCTCCTTGTACCTTTTTTCTCTGTGGCTTGCTGTCCTGCTAGTTTGATGTCATTTTTAATGAGGCTCCTCTGAGACTCTGAGCTGATGAGTGCTTTCAAGGCTGTGGCCACTACTCGCTCATGTCATGGAGCTGTTGGTCACACACTGGAAATCTCATGGAGAATTGGTAAGGATTCATTTCCTTTATTTTTTGGTGTTCATTTTTATTGTACAAAATCAGAGGAAATCAGAGGTAAAAACCTCGTAAAAGCAACGTTTCAGTCTACCTAACCTTCATCTGGTTTACAGGCAACATCTAAACTTTATCACACGCGCACAAATAAATAATCTCAATAGTCAGTCAGAAGATTACTGAGATTAGTCTGACTAACAAACACTTTGCATGTGTATGCATATGTAGTGAACCACTAGCATGAGTAAGAACTTTCTCTTAAATTTGCCTTAGTTTGCATGCTGGTATTGAATGCTACTTTTATTAGTAATTTATATTACATGTGCACTTATTTATCCTACTTGTCTTTTTGTTATTTTACAACCCCAATTCAAAAAGGTTGAAACGCTGTGTAAAATTTGAATAAAAACACAATTCAATGAATCTTATTAACCAATATTTATCCATAAAAGAACACAGAAAACATCAAATGTTGAAAGCAAAACATTTTACTGTTTGATGAAAAAGACTAGCTTATCTTGAATTTGATGGTAGCAGAATGTCTCAAAAGTTGGGACAAGGGAAACAAAAGGCTGGAAAAGTTGGACGAACATGTTGTGACTAATGACAGTTAGCAACAGACTAGTGATGTGATTGGGTATAAAAAGAGCACCTTAGAGTGGCAAAGTCTAAGGTAAAGTAAAGATAGGCAGAGGTTCAGCAATCTGCCAGAAACTGTCTACAAACTGTGGAGCAATTTCAGAATAATGTTCCTCTCAAGATTCACAGAATCTGGAGACATGTCTGTGTGCAAGGGACACAGCCAAAACCCAATATAGGATGCTGGTGATCGTCAGCTCTGCATTGCAAACAGACGTGATTCTGTCATGGAAATCACTGCATGGGCTCAGGAACACTTCCACAAATACCATGACTCATTTAAAATTTACTGAAGCAAAGTGGAAAACTGTTCTGTTGATAGTCTTATTGGAAATCATAGATGCTAAGTCCTCTGGACTAAAGAGGAACTTGCATTGGTATGAGGATGCATTAGGCGCTATGGTACTGGGAACCTGCACATCTGGAAAGGCAGCATCAATACTGAAAAGTATGTGCAGGTTTTAGAGCAACATATGCTCCCCTTCAGATGACGTCTTTTTCACAGAAGGTCTTGCATATTTTAGCAAGACAGCGCTAAACCACATCCTGCAGATATTACAACAGCATGGCTTTGTGAGAGTCTGGGTGCTGGACTGGCCGGCCTGCAGTCCAGACCTCGCACCAACTGCAAACATTTGGCTCATCATGAAATATGAAATATGACAAGGAAGACCCAGGACTGCTGAGCAACTGGAATCCTCTATCAGACAAGAATGGGACAACATTCCTCTCCCAAAGGTCCAGCAGCTGGTCTCCTCAGTTCCCAGATGTTTACAGGCTGTTGTTAAAAGAAGATGGGATGCTACACAGCGGTAAACATGGACCTGTCCCAACTTTTTGAGACATGCTGACAAATTCAAGATGAGCTAGTAATTTTCCTTAAATAGTAACATGTCTCACTTTCAACCTTTTACATGTTTTCTATGTTCTTTTGTTAATAAAATATTGGTTTATGAGATTTGCAAATCATTGCATTGTGTTTTTATTCATATTTTTAACAGTGTCCCAACCTTTTAGGAATTCTGGTTGTATCTTCTAAGTGTAAATTCCACTTCCAATTCACAGGTTAACTGTTGATATAAACATTTATTCTATAGTTATTTATTTACTTACTTGTGTCTTTTTTGATAGGTTATAGTATGTAATTGTTATGGTTGACAGTAAAATGGGCCCAACCTGGTACTAACACCGTGTACCTGATGATTTTGACTCTACTATTTAAATGTTGTAGCAGAAATCGAGACTCATCAGACCAGACGTTTTTCTAATCTTCTGTGGTCCAAATTTTGTGAACTTATGTGATTTCCAGCCTCAGTTTCCTGTTCTCAGCTGACACAAGTGGCACTCAGTGTGGTTGTTGGATGTGTTGTGTGTTCAAAACACGGTTATTATAGTAAACGTGAGAAAAAAAAAATTACCGAAAACTAAATTAATGAAAACTTGACTTTTGATGAAAGTTAAGACTAAATAAAATTATATTAGGTGCTTACAAAACTAACTACAATAAAACAAAAACATACAGGAAATGTCCTTAGTTTTAGTCTTTGTCAGCTCGGTCAAATTTGGTAAGTCAGCCTAAGTCTTTGGTGCTTCCGTTTATGAAGACTTAGGATGTCTACATGGCTGAGAGTCAACTGCCGTCACAAAGTATTGTGTAATTTCTAATCTGAACATATTAAATCTTCCCCTGACAAATACTATATATATTATAATAATAACAAAACTAATATTACCACTGAAACTAACACCATGTTCGCACTGCAGGAAAAAGTGGCCCAAATCTGATTTTTTTGCCCATATGTGACCCATGTCTGATTTGTCCATGACAGTCTGAACGGCCCAGAGCCGATTTTTTAAAATTGGATTCAGGCCACTTCAATATGTATGGAAGCTTGTTTCTGCCACTAAAAAAAAAAAAAAAAAAAAAAAAACCACAACAAAT
>VUQH01053007.1:0-15376 GCA_015106775.1 Etroplus canarensis | reverse complement strand
CTTTATCTAAGTTAATCAATGTCACTTCATCATGGCGAGGGCAGCTAAGTCATCCCGAACACTCCCATCGACTTTTCATTTCCCTCCTTCCTCTCTCTATCTCCTATATGATGGACAACTGTGACCTAGTACATGAGGCAGTTTAATGGTCTTCAGTAAGATTAGACTGAACAACACTGGCCATATGTTCTGGTTTTTATGTAAGGCAAGAGCTGTTAAGCATAAAATTGATTGAAGGACTTGCTCTGTATTGTAGGATGTGCACATGGTTATATAGTTATACATAACATAAAGAATACAGAATAAATCCAAAACAAAAGTTGATCCACTTCCACTTTTAGGTATATTATCAACCAGGTTTGTAATTGAAGAAATCGATTCACAAGCCTCATTTCCAGAAAAGTTGGAATGTTTTCCAAAGTGCAAAACACCCACAAACATGTGTGATATGTTAATTCATTTACTGACCAACTTTATTGTATTTTGTGGCTGATGGCTGCATCATTTTGGAACTGAGGATAGTAATTGTTTTAGCTTTGCCATTGGAAATCTTTTCCATTCTTGCTTAATATAACATTTCAGCTGTTCAACAGTCTACTGATTCTTTACTTCATGACGCGCCATACATTTTTAATAGTACTGGCAGCAGGCCAGTCCAGCACACACACGGATTCTCTGAAGTTACACTGTTGTAGCCTGTGCAGAATGCACTTTGGCATTGTCCTGCTGAAATAAGCATGGGCAACCCAGACAGAGACGTCGCCTTAATGGCAGCATATGCTTCTTTAAAATTCTAACATACATGAGCCAGTGGTATCTTCACATAAATACAACCTAGCCATGCTGTGGGCACTGATACGCTCCTATACCATCATAGCTACTGACTTTTGCATCCTTCGGAAATATAATACATAGTTTCCACAGACATGTTTTTATGTCACGTGACCACCTTAGCGATGCCATCTTTGTTGGCAAGCTGTACTTGTTTATACACACTGCTGTTTATCTCCCTGGCGTATTTTCAACCGTTTCGATTTGTGAGCAAAATCATGGAAAGGCAAAAGGAGAAAGACTATGTAGAATCATTAATTATGGAGGATAGAAAGAGATATGATGAGAAAATCTGCATAATATATGTGGATCCATACTTGTTAGTAAATTAAAAGCTGAACCATTAAGTTTCAGCATTGCCACCAATTCAATGTTGAACTGCCTTTTCCCATTGCATTCTCAGCATAGTCCCAGTATTGCCTATAATAGCCGGTCAAAACGGCATGATAAGGGGCAATGATGCCAAACGATATCAACATTAAAAGAGAACACATTGTGAGTGCATCCTGAATGCTGTGACAATGCGCCGGGGTCACAGTGTGAATGTCAGCCTTTTGACGGGAATATATCGGCAATAGAGTGTTTTCAGCCGTTTTGATCGGGAATGCTAAATCGGCATGGATCGCCATAATCGGCGCAATTACGGCTCCAGTGGAATGGGGGTCGAATGGGGGTCTAAGAGGCGTGCTATTATCTTGTGTTGGCACGCAGCTTTTATACCAGTGAGCAATTCCAGGCCTACAAGTCACTGGAGGTGTACAATCGGTTTGCTAATGGTTGGGTCGGCGACGTTTCCTCAAGTGCCCTGAATGCACAGCTGCTTACAGCTTGCCTATAGTAATGGTGGCCGCTCGTATTTTATGAACTATGTATTTGGATGGCCATTTACATCTTTGGCAAAGAGAAGTTGAGACACATTTTTTTTCCCTGAAAACAAAATAAAATGTGTACTCATCTGACCACAACACATGGTTCCACAGTCTTTTGATCCATCTGAGATGAGTCCCAGAGAACTCAGAGGTGTTTTTACACAGAGCTGATGTATGGGGTCCTTCTTGCGTAATGCCGTTACAAGCTGCACTTATGGAGTCTTCCAAAACTGTGTTTCCTGAGTATTCAGTGCACTTCTCAGTCTTATTTTAAATTTGTCCAAACTTCTGTTGAGTTTTTTTGCAGCCGTCAAATTCTACATTTTTGTATATTTACAAAATAAAAAAAAAAAAAATAGTTGGTCAGTAAAACTACTGAAAATCTTTTTTGTACTTCTGTCAGTTAAATAAAGCTTAATTTAAATTCACATATTAAAGAGTTGTTTTTGTTGCATTTTGGAAAACATTCCAACTTTTCTGAAAATAGGATTGGCAGTTTTTTTATGATTTGGCTTCACTAAAGTGAAATTTTGCATGAATGAAGAATGCTTTTTTAAGCTATGATAAAAGAACCAAAATAAAAATCACCATTTGTGGTTGCTGTTGTGATTATTACTACTACTTAATGTCAGGTTCCCCATGTGTACAGGAGGTGTGGACCCAAAGTGCAGAACTCCAGGGGCAAAACAGACTACTAAAACAGGGCTTTTTTTAGGCAACAAACTCACATGAGTAGCAAAGTCTTAAAGCATAGCTCCAGGCAAGGAGAAACAGCAACGGAAACAAACATCTATCATTCACAACACAAGCTGAAGAGAAGCAGAGTGTAAATAGACAAGGACTAACAAGAAAACAAGAAACAGAATGGAGTGGAGCACAGGTGGCATCAAGGACATGAAGTAAAACTGAATGTAATACACAAGACCAGACTGACTACAAAGTAAAACAGGAAACAGAAAACATCACTGAAAACATGACACAAGACTAAACTTGATGAAAGACAGGAACACAGCAGGAAAACAACTGGAAGACTAAATAACTAAAATAAACAGGGCTACTAAATATAACCATAAACAAACAAAGGATGCAATAACAGAATAAAAAATGGCTAAGGCTCAACTAGAGAATAAAAATAAACAAGAAAGGCAACGACAGAACTTAAAACTAGGGATCTCAAAACCATGAAAAAAAAACAACATAAAAAACCAAAATTACAGACCTCAAAACCATGACACTTAAGACTACCCTGATTAAAGTAAATCGCATCACGGGCATGAAACATCTCATATAATCTACTACTAATCCCCGAGCTGTAAATGTTAAGTAAAAATGCCTTGTCTAAGAAGTCTTTCAGAAAACAACCCCATTAGAAATCCAAGGGTTTTTGTCAAGCACTGAACTGACACCTTTAAAACAGGACAGCTCAGCTTTGTTGGCGTCGTGGTGGAACTGCTTTTAGTGGATCTGAGATTTTGAAGGCTGCGTCATATTGAGATGTTTTTCCTTTTTCTTCGTTCTCATCTTCTCTGACAGCATACACAGGGACAAAGACAGACCAACAGAGAAACAGAGGCACACAGCAACGACGGGAGGGGGCAGCGAGTGACAAGGAGGCTATAACGTTCTTGTGTGGGAGGATACATCAAAATATCCTCGACTTAAATAAATTCTGACAGACTCTGGGTACAGCCCATCAGCACCCTCCACTGCCATTAAATCAATATATAAAAAAAGAAACCGAGCTAGATACCGCCTCACAAAACCATGGCCCTGTGACAAAAGATTTTGAAATGGAGCAGAAGGCAGGTGACGGATGCATAAATAGATGAATTGAAGAGATTCTCTAATTAAAGGGAAGCCTTTTAATACCAATGCTGAAAACAGAGCATATTTTAGACAGACGGAAAAATGCATTTGGTTGCTACAGTTGGACTGTACACAGTAAACATCTATAGAATCAGAGTTAATTAACTTGTGCCGAAGGACATCACTGTCCTTATCGTTCAGTTCCTGCAACACAAATTCAAATGTAAAGATAACAAAAAAGAACTTACTTAGATACTTTAGATATGACAGCAAAGCCATGTTTCATAACTTTTTAATAATCACTGTTTGAGTTTATCTTTAAAAAGATGCTATCTCCAAAGTTTGATTTAAAAAATGATGAAGATTCACCAAATGACAACTAAAGTGGTCTTCATAAACAAATGAAAAGCTAAGTTAAGGCTTCAGTGTAGCACCTTACTGTGCTGCCCCCCCCCTCCAAAACTTTATGAGAACTCAGAGTTCTGCCCTTGTGCAGGGAGGAGGAGGGGCACACTGCAGAATCAGTCATACAGACAGCCTGTGCAGGCCCAAGTCTGTAATGTAGATCTATGATGCTGGACAGGGTCAGTGGAGCCAGTGGAGTGTGTTTTAGTACACCATAACCCCAGACAAATGGGCAAAATGAGGTAGTGCCATGAGAGAGACAGAGAGAAACACTGTTCTATTTGGCTTTTCATTGGAGATGAATATCCAAGCTAATCTGGAAGGGTTTTTAGTTGCTGCCTTCAGTCTCACAAAGAAACTTTTATTTCCATTAATTGTGTGAAATATATTTAGTGGAAAATAAAAGCTATCAGTAGCAATATTACCATTTGTATGTCAGAATATTTACATAGATTAAAACTGTTTGCATGTTTGCCGCTCAGTTTCCATTTCTTGTTCTCCGTGCATTCAGTGTAATTTGGTTTGCAGCTCATCATGTAGACTTCTTGCAGTGAAAGGAAGAATTTAAACTCTCCAATATAACCAGCTCTCCAATAAAGGCCTCACGCCTGCGAGCGTATCATTTAGATTGACAACAGGGGCAGAAGTAATTGAAGTGAACTTAACTCTACCCCCTGCCCTATAAATAATATTTAATCCCTCTTTGGAATGGAGAATTGGTAATGATTCCCAGAGTTTTTTTTTGATTCATCACATTGCCTTCAGCTACTGCTGACACCAATAGGATATAAACCAGACAGTTTTCTGTGGCCTAAAATTGTGAGACAGAAAAGTGTTTTCAAGATCAGATTAATCAAATAAAGTCAGGTTAAATCAGAACGCTGAGAACCACAATTCTTTTGTGCAGAAAATGAAACTACAAAGCAGCAGAATTTGATGTAAAATAAACAAAGCACAATAATGTTAAATCCATTTTAGCAGTCTCAAGCTTCATAATTTTCCATATAGCTTTTATGTGTCCTGACAGTTAATCTAACCATTAATTCTCTATGATTCAACTAGCATGATGTTTTCTTAAACTCCAAATGCAGTATTATTGTGTAATGCTAAAGAAGCAATTAATGAAATTATTCCATCTCAATATTCACACTGAAGCATATGGTATTGTTATTGTGAAAACATTATATGGATGATTCTTCAACAACGCTAATTTTTATGTCCCTGGCAGAAATAATGACAAACACATTTCTTGTTTTTGTCACACTTACTTGGCACCACACTTGTGGTCTTTTTGCTTTATTATTCTTTGTCCCAGGACTGGATTTTGGAGATTAACAATGCTTAAATTTGCCTTTAATGCTGATCTAATTTTAACTTCAAAATAAAAATGACACATGAATGTCTATTTTAATAACATGTAATGTCCATCCATCCGTTTTATCTCTGCTTATCCAGTTCAAGGTGATAAGCCTATCCCAGCAGTCATAGGGCAAAAGGTGGGGTGCATCCCAGACAGGTTGCCACTACATTACAGGGCCAATCCAGAGAGACAGAGAACCATTCACACTTACGATCAATTTAGAAGTGGTAATTAACCTGATCCTTTTGCATGTCTTTGGACTGTAGGAGGAGGCCGGAGTACTCACACAAGCACAGGGAGAACATGCAAGCTCCACATGAAAGCCAAGCTGGTCGGCTGGATGGATTTGAACCTGGAGTCTGGGCAATGCAGCAATGCAAACCTGCACCACTGTGCTATAAAAAGAAAAAAAAAATATCTATACTGTTCAAAGAGGTCTTGTCATTGATTAACTTCAGATTTGAATATCATTATGGCAGGGGTGTCCCATATGTCGGATGTGTGGGTAGATCGCATGACATTATTAAAACAGACGTCAGCCTATCATCTGTCCTCACTGTTACATTTGTCACTTGGGTCACCACGCATGCGCTTTCTGCGCCAGCTGCTGCAAATCTCTAGCAAGCTACCGAGATGCCTAGTTAGCCTCCAATTTATTTCTACTGAATTAAGAAAGGGTAAAAAATGGGTGGAATGGGAGGACCCTGTTTTCACAAGGCCATATTCAAAGTGCGTTTGCCTCATCTGTCAGTCTACCATTGGTATTCCAAAGAAGGGAAATGTGGAGCAGCATTCTTGGATGTTTCAAGTGTGCTTGAGGCTGGCTATCAGCAGCAACTGTCCAGACTATGCATGACTATCCCTGGTCGATTCCATTCAGTGTAAGTCATCAGAGTAAGGTAATATCAAAAATGCACAGAGCTGTATTGTTCAATATGGGTACATCAACATCTTTTTTTTTCTATACTTTATTAATCCCCAGGGGGGAGATTGCAATTGCCCATGCTTCTACACATGCAGTGAGGGAGGTCGGCATACAAGGCTGCCATTTGAGGTGCCAGGGAGCAATGTGGGGGTTTGGTGCCTTGCTCAAGGGCACTTTGGCAATGCTCAGGGGGTGATATCCTTATGGCCTCTGGCCCACCTCCACATGTGTGGGTCCAGGGCAGGGTCTTGGGCCGGTGGGTGGCCACAGGTGGTACCGAACTGGCTCCCTCCACAGCTCTCCGGCTACTAAAATATTTCCTCCAATGCACCGAGCCATTTATCTATGAAGCCAGATGACACAAATCAGTTAGTTAAACTACAGGCGTGTCTTGAACACATAAGTACGTGGATGGCCTGTAATATTCTACTTTCAAATTCAGACAAAACTGAGGTTATTGTAGTTGACCCTAAACACCTCAGAAACATTCTTTCTAACCAGATATTTACTCTGGACTGCATTACCTTGTCCTCCAGTGACACTGTGAGGAATCTTGGAGTCATTTTTGACCACGATATATCCTTTAATGCTCACATTAAACAAATATGTAGGACTGCCTTTTTCACCTCCACAAAATCACCAAAATGAGAAACATCCTGTCTCAGAGTGATGCTGAAGAACTAGTTCATGCATTTACCATTTCTAGGTTTGATAATTGTAGTTCATTGCTATCTGGCTATTTTAAAAGCTCTGTAAAAAACCTTCAGTTAATCCAAAATGCTGCAGTGAGAGTACTGACAGGAATTAGAAGGAGAGATCATGTTTCTCTTGTTTAGGGTTCTCTTGATTGGCTCCCTGTTAAACTCAGAATTGAATTTAAGATAGGATGGGGCTTTATTGTTCAATACTTTGTGAGTAGAAGGATTTTAAAGACCTAATTTTATATTTTCCCAATGGAGCACTTTGCTTTCAGAGTGCAGGCCTACTTGTGGTTCCTAGAGTTTTTAAAAGTAGAATGGGAGGCCGAGCCTTAGGCTATCAGGTCCCTCTCCTCTGGAACCAGCCAAGCTTATAGTTGGAGCATAGTTATGCTCCAAAAAGTTTTAAGGTGCTGGGGGGCTTCTTATTATATGCTGGGCATTTCTTCTCCACCCACCTCTTTTCACTCCCCATGCATTTATTTGCTACTGCTGCATGTCATTAAATGTTGTCTTCGCTCTCCTGTCTTTTCTTTCCCCTCACCCTCAACCAGTCAAGACAGATGGCTGCCCCTCCCTGAGCCTGGTTCTGCCAGAGGTCTCTTCCTGTTAAAAGAGAATTCTTCATTCCCACAGTCGCTAAGTGCTTGCTCATAGGGGACCATGTGATTGTTGGGATTTTCTCACTAATTCTAATACTCACAGTGTGAAGTGCCTTGAAGCGACTTTTTAAAAAAATTTGTGCTACTGTATATAAATAAAACTGAATTGAATTAAAATAAGAATAAGCATTGGCTGTCATTTTCAAACATTCCTTTTAATGTACCCATCAGAAGAAAAATAACATTTTATATTGTGAATTTTGCCTTTATTTACTGCTAAAAAAATCATTAGCAGGCTACTGTATCAGAAAAAAATTCAATTTTAGCTTCTCACTCTATTTCCCCAAGGGGTTGTCAGGCCATGTAAATCCACAGTTTGGCACAGATTTTACACCAGATTCCCTTCCCAATTCCTGTACCCCGTCCATGGTGGGAGGAGCTTATGTTTTCACATAGACTCAACCCAGATACTATTTAGTTGTGAGGCAAATATACAAACTGCCATACTACAAAGATATTAGATTAACGTAGCAGAAGATTTGTTGAAAAATCTGACCAAATATCATTTCAAAATAGTCATTACCATCACTTTCTTTTTTGTGATGTAAATGACAATGCCAGGAACAAATGCTTTTCATTTGGGTTATAAGACTGAAAATATCATAAATGAAATAACTGACAAAATATTTTATTCAATAATTTATCCAATAATTTCATCACAGCCACTATCATGAATTTTTCTACATAAGATGAAGAAATAACACTTATTACGTTTTTCTACATATGTGTTAGATTTTCAAAAGGTTTGCAGGCCAAAATGGACCATATTGAAGAATTACTCATATTATGTTAAAACACATCTCAGAGTTATGCAGTTAGTAAAGCTATTCACAGAAAGCATCATTTTGAATTACACTAACTGCTACCTACCCGTCCAGGCAGGAACGGGACACCTTTTCACTCCCACCAGTAAATCGTCAACAATTGGCACCACAAGGTCACGTGTCCACTTGTTGGAAATGCCCAACGCTTGTATTGTTGACTTATTTTAGAAGGCCACCTTCCCACCTTTTCAGTGAGTATTATTAGGAATATGGTGCATTTGTATATAACAGAACAAAATCAGCAATGTTTTTGGTAATTGCTCAATGTGATTTACATTTCATTCCATAATTCCTCATCTTGCCTCCAGGAATGTACAAGCCAATCTCTCCAGTCCAGTAACATACTTATCTGTTATCCTCCTATGAAAACATATTGTTGGATTCATTACACTATCCTGGTGCTTCACACTGATATTACCAAAATAGTGAGTAAATACATTCCATGGTGAGCAGTATGATTCAATAAAGAAGTAAAGAGAAAGAACATGAAGGGGAAGATGAATGAATCTTATTAAGAGTTCCCATGCTTGGTCAGCAGGAAAATGAAGAAATAGCCATATTGAACCAGACCTGAGCATTGGCTCTGCGCTGTCTTGTCCAAGATTGAATTTTACCAGCTTGTCAGCAGGTAAGTCTGATCAGAGCTGTAACTGCATCCTGAGCAGCTGCATCACTGCCTGGTTCGGGAACTGCACCGTCTCGGATCGCAAGACCCTTCAGCGAATAGTGAGGACAGCTGAAAAGATCATTGGAATCTCTCTTCCCTCTGTCATGGACATTTACACCACAAGCTGCATCCACAAAGCAAACAGCATTGTGGATGACCCCACACACACTCTTAACCCTCCTGCCATCCAGGAAGAGGTACCGGAGCATTCGGGCCCTCACAACCAGACTAAGTAACAGTTTCTTCCCTCAAGCCATCAGGCTCCTCAATAACCCAGGACTGAACTACACAAAAGTCCCCCTCACACTCACCCACACACAAACCCAGAACTGCATAACACCTCTTTCTCCCTCTTCCTCACTCACAAACACACACACACAATTTGCACTACCTCAACCACTGCTACTGCATCTCACTTCTTTTCTTCGGCACTATTGGCTTGTTGTGTTGTCTTTTTGTTGTGCCTTCTTGTGTACTGTTTTGCACAATTTTGGATTTTTACACTGTGTTCATCTGTTCTTTGCACTATGTTGCACTTTATCTATTTATTTTTAAACTTGTAATTTTTAAATTTTAAACTGGAAAAAACAGTAACCCTAGTCCTAGCTCTGTTCTTCTTATTGATACTTTTATGTCTATATGTTGCACCAGGTCCCGGAGAAACGCTATCTCATTTCACTATGTTCTGCGTCAGCTATATGTGGTTGAGATGACAATAAAGCTCTTAAATCTTGAATTGATTTAAATCAGATCAACACTGAATACAAACTAGTTTATTAGCAGATAATTATTTGCTTTTCTGCATCAGGAATAAGCATTTTTCAAAAGAAAATCTTGTCATTTGAAACTAACTGATACCAACCACCATGAAGTAAATCTTTTGTCGAGGAATAAGACCCTTAAAAAAGCAAAATTTTATTCACAGATGATGTTTTAAACTAGTAAACAAATCTCAGTAATGTGATCTCACTACTGGGTTCTTATTGTCGGAAAAGGTTTATTCTTAATTAAAAAAACAATGCTTTTCTGCCATAAGTTAGATGACTACATTGATAAATTAGCACAATAGTGTCACTTTATTTATTTCTTAAGTTACTTCTGAAGCATCTGAAAGGATATATCCACTACTTAAGAACATGCGCCATGGTGATAAAGGGAAAAATGGTCCTAACCCTAACACCTAACAAAACCTTTTGTGTGGTGCAGCCAAGGCAAGGTCAGGAGGTGAGTGAGTCCAAGAAGGAGGCTGAGAGTGGGTCGTGCAGAATGGCAGAGTCCAGGTGCAGGATGGTCAGGCAGAGCGGGATACAAGGCAAAGGCAACAACAAGCTTAACTGAAACTGGTAATGGCCTGGCTTACTACGAACCAACTGTAGCTATCCTCTGGCAGAGTCTCAGGGAGTCTGCAGGGCTTAAGAGCAGATCCAGATTGTAGATGGAGGCCAGGTGTGCAGCTCCGACTTCGCCCTCGTCATTGAGCACCTGAAACTAGCGACATGGTTAATGACCCAAGCAGACCCCCAGGGAAAAAGAGAGCAAGAGCGATAGAGGGAGAGAGAGAGCTGATTCCCAGGCAGGGAGGGAGGCAAGGCAGAGTTTTTATTAGTTTTAGTGTTAGTTTTAGTTTTCTTGATTATTTTAATATGGATGGTATTTGTCAGGGGAAAATTTAAGGTGTTCAAATCAGAATTTACAATGCAAACACAACATTTTATGAAGGAGATGAGTCACAGTCATGTAGACATCCTGAGTCTCAATAAACAGATGCATCAAAGACAGGCTGTCTGACCAAATTTAATCCAACTGACAAAGATGAAAACTATGAACTTTCTTGTATGTTTTCATTTTAGTTTATTTAGTTTTGTGAGCACACAATGCCATTTTAGTTTTTACCAAAGGTCTAGTTTATATTTTTATTTCAGTTACTTAAAATTATTTTCATATTTAGTTTTAGTTTTTAGTTTAATTTTAGTTAACTATAGACCTTGCCTATTACCACAAATGATTTAACAATATAAAAGAGTTGCAAACAGTGGTTAAATGGATAACAGATAATAAACTGATATTAAATGTGACAAACACAAATAGCATTGCATTTGGCTCTGAGCACTTTATGAGACAGGATCCAGTTTGAGCTGTTTCCATTGATGGTAAGGTTGTTAACCAGTCCATGAGATCAAGCTCCTGGGTCTAGTTTAGATAGTGAATTATCCTGGACAAAATACATCAATAATTTAGTTGCCAGGATGGGAAACAGGGTTCCTGTAGTTAAAAGGTGTGAATTTTTTTTTTTTTTGACACAAACATCAGTTAGACCATTAATTTGGGCTTAATTATGATCTAATCTTGATTATTGCCCGGCAGTTTGTTCCAGTGGTTCAGTGAAGCAAGTAAACAAGCTGCAAAATGGTACAAAACAGAACAGCCCATGTTGTTCTTTGTTGTGGATATACAAGGCATTTTCTAACAATGTATAAATATCTCAGTTGGTAAAGTGTAAAACGCAGGTTACTCCACTCTTTAATTCTATTTGTCAGGAATGTTATTGCACCCAAGACTCCAGTTACACTGTAAAAAAACTTATATTTTAGTTTTATATTTTAGTTTTTCATGATTATTCTACTAGACAGGCCACAGAAGGAAGTAAGTAATTTTAAAGGACAGTTTATAAAGGAATAGAACTTTTTGCCAAGACACATAACACAAGAAAACAGTAAAATTGGATTAAAAAAACTAAAACAAACAAACTAAAACAACAGTTGTTTGTCACTGACTTTAATTACAAGTAGAAAATGATAAAATGAAGTGCTTATTGTTTGTGTACTTAATAACAGATTATTATGCATGTGATAATGTATTATCTGTTATGATGCTTTCCAGATACAGGATACAATTTGTGTTTTAAGGCACTGTGGTGTTTGTAAGAGTGTGTTTTGATGTTTGTTTGTTTTTTTGTTAAATGTTAAAGGTCTTTGTGTGAAGATTTCATAGTGCACTGTCACAATTTTAAGTGTCTTTTTTGTTGGACCCCAGGGAGAATTGCTGCTGCATTGCTGTAGCTAAGGGGGATCCTAATAAACTACTGATTTTCAGCTGCTCTCGTGTATTCTCAAGGGGTTGCGGCAGCGGATTATTCCCCATTGGTAATTTGGCAGAGATTTTATGCCGGATACCCTTCCTGACGCAACCCTCCATGGTGAGAGGGGCTTGTGTCCCATAATTTACAATATCCATAGCCTAAGAAATTAAAAGGGATGGTTACATGCTTTTAATACCATACATAAGCAATGACTTTTAGCTCCCACCTCCCCTATTTTCATTTTTTTCTGTCACTTCACTTTGTGTCTATTGTTTTTTTTTTTACACCTAGAGTTTGAGTTTATTTGTCTGAGATGTGCCTTGTTCATTACATAAAATAGTATATTGCCAAACAGGTCACCAGTAACTAGCTGTTTATTCTTCTGAAGTTACCGTATTCATGTCCAGAGAGGGGCTCTTCAATCTGAAATTTTTATCCATGTTAAGATCCAGCATATGAGAATGCAAAGAAACCACGATACATGTTACATTTGGTGTAAGGCATGCTGCTTTCACCAGAGTGCAAACGCTTTTGCTCTCTTGCTTTCTTAATGCAATTGCTATCAGTCTTTCTTTCTCCGCCTACATGCATAGCCCACTGCTGAACTGTTCTCTGGGGATTTCCAAGTCATTCTTAGCAATGTGGGAAAGCGCTTACTGAAGTAGAAATGGAGGAGGGAGGTTAAGAGAAAATGCACGCAACAGAAAAGTAAATGACACCGTTTCCCTTGGAAATAACCCCTGAAATGCTTTGAATGTCTGATATGTCATAATATAAGTTTCCTCAGTAGGGCTCAGTGTCAGAGATGGGTGTCTATCTTGTTCTGCTTTCTTATTAATTTAGCTTATGTTTAAAATCAGTCTGGAGAACTGAACTAGCCACTCGATGTATAAAAAGATTGGTGTCTCCATATGATGGACTGATTACGGACAAGTTCTCCACTCTCGTGTTTTCTGTGTTTTCCCATTTGATTAGTATACTGTGAAGTTCAGATGAGTCCCTTGGCAAGTCACTCAAAATGCTTTAAACCTCACTAGTAATTTTGACACCTGGGACACAAACTGCAAACTGTCTTTCTGTTTTGTAAAGAGCAGGGATTTTTTTTTTAAACAGTTGCCAGTAAATCCAGGCTGTGAAGGAATTCTGCCCGGCTGTATGTAAATTCACACGCGAAAAAGATGCCAGTTTAGTCAAAACGCCACTCTCATCTGAACATGATGTTGTGGGTGGCAGGAAATGGTAGCGGTTCTTTTGAGTTTTGTTGGCAGTCTCTTTTAATGCCTGCCAGCAGACATGCAGGGTGTCCAGGTGCACAGTGTGCAGACACCCCTCTGAGAAATCAAACCTTCATTATTTATTAGGCTACAAAGTGAAGCTGCGAGAAGGGGTCAGTCAGCCGTGAAGCTGGCAGGAGGGGATGTTGCCTCCTTGTTTGCCAGGGACGCAGGTTGGAGCACCGGGCATGTGCTGCTAGGAGCTGCACGAGCGGAAGATGAGAGAGATGTGGGATTCAGTTCCACCTACTGCGTGTGGCCGGCCAAATATAGACTATCAGATGGAGTTGTTAATTTCAAGATGGCACGCCATTCTTTATCCCCACCTCCCCAGAATCGACCATTTCAGGTCCCAGATAATCTTTAACTGTGCCCACTCATTTTCTCGCCCTACATTCTTTCTCTTCTCTCTCCCTGTACACTATTGTAATGGCTTAAAGCCGGATCCAGCCTTGATTTTTTTTTTCTTCTATTCAAGGCATTTTCTTTGCTTTTATGGGCAATTTTCCATTATCCCCATCCTAGCCATAAATGCCATTTGACTTCCTTTCCTCTGAATAGTGAAAAATGAGGAAAATAGTAAGTCATTTTCAATAATCCTGCCAATATGATGATTCAGATGATTCTCATCCTGTTATACTCACAATGAAATTGCATTTTTTCCTGAACTCTTAACTATCCATCTAGTAATGAATATGAATAGATGCTTAGCATGTAACAAGGGACTTTGTCCAAAACTTTTAATATGAATGCTGAGACAGTGCTTAATTCCTATGTCACCATGAGGTCACCAGGATGTATAACATCATCGTCCTCCATCCTCCATCATCCTAATTATTCATTGCTAAGGTGTCATTTATTGGCTTGTCTGGTAAAGACAACCACAGCATCCCTTGATTTACTGGAAATAATGGACATTTGGCATGTTTTTGCTGATGGCACAATGTACAGTAAGGCCTGCATACACAGATGCCAGCTATTTTTTGAGAGTTAAATATTATCAAACTTCTGTGAGGTTAATAAGGATTTTCATTTAGTTTTAGGATTTTTTGGTGGTATTTTTGCCTTTTAGTAGGTGCATTAAATAAAAAGATAATCAGGAAGTTTGGGCCAAGAGAGCAAGAAAATGACATGCAGCAAACAACCAGGACTTGGACTGCCAAGGGAATTCTTTGTCCAGCTGCTTAACATCCAAACCCTTGGCCAATGGGTCACCACATTCATAAGGTTATTTAATAAGATGTTAGATAAAATGGAATGATGTTGTTACTGAAAAAAGCCAAGGATGTAAAGGGTTTTCCACATGGTGCATAATACCAGAGTAGGTGTTGACATCTGTCATGTACTAAGCTCATTTCAAATGAAAATATATGGAGGTGGAAGTGGAAAACTGTCCTGTGCAAATCAAAATTAGAAATTCTTTTGTGACTCACTGATGTAACATCCTTGAGGTTAAAGAGGAGTACAGTTTACAATCTAGCATGATTGATTTTTGGATTCATTAATACTGAATGTTATATACATGATTTGGAGCAGCTTGTGCTGCCATCCAGATTACATCTTTTTGAGCAAAGTAATATTTCCGCAAGAAAATGCCAAACCACATTCAGCATATCAGAATCAGAATCCTTTATTATTCCCAGGAGGAAAATTGCCTTATTGCTTATATTACACTGTGGCTAGTTGACTGTCTTCCATTCATCAAAAAACATGTGGTGCACTGTGAAACAAAAATATGATTAAGGAGTCCCCAGACTGCTGAACATCAGAAACCCTATAACAAGCAAGAATGGTATATTATTTTAAAACCAGAGCAACTGGTGTTGTTCTACTATGGTGTAGGTGGGAAGAGAAATGGAGTAGGGGTCATCTTGAAGGAAGAGTATGTGAAGAGTGTTCTGGAGGTGAAGAGAGTGTCAGACAGAATGATGACTTTGAAGCTGGAAACTGAAGGTGTGATGCTGAATGTTGTTAGT
>VUQH01053000.1:11578-27286 GCA_015106775.1 Etroplus canarensis | reverse complement strand
GGTTTTTAAAAAAAAAAAAAAAAAAATGAAATAAAAACGTAGAGATCAGAGCGCTGCGGCTGCGAGCGGAGCGCGCAGTCCGTGGGATTGTTTATTCTCGGAGTCCCCCTCGCTGTGGAGAAGTGAGCGGAGACAGCTACACTCCTCCTCCCCGCCTGCCGCTGACACCACCCTTAAAGGAACAAGCCTTCACCCTGCCGCCGCCGCCACTGCCGCTGCTGCCCACACAGTCCCCCTGCCGCGGACAACACGCACTGTTCTCAGCGCGCGTTTCACACCGCCTGCGGTTGTGACGTGGAAATTTACATTCTTTAAATCTCACTTACTGGGCCACAACTGGCGTTTTTAATTGCCTTCAGAAAAGGAAAAGGAAGTGCCAGATGCTGCAGTTCCTCTAATGGCCACTTGAGGCTGGCTCCAGGGGCGTGTCCAGAAAGGGGGCACGGCCCCCTGAAATCTGAATGCCCCCCTCCCCCCAGCGCTAGAGTACTGTTACTCTTACAGTGCTCACAGAAGCCCCTGTCACATCTTGACAATTTCACAAGCGCATGCCGATGTAGGAAAAAAATCGGCAAATACGCTGGCGTACGCCGATTAAGTTGTAGGCAAGTTTTGTAAAAGTTAATAGCACGCTGAAGCAGGGCAGTATATACGTCGTAGTATAGCGAGGTTGCTGGAAAATTTTGAGCGTGCAGCGTATAGCTCATACATCCTGCATGTGTGGACCATATGTTGCAGGTACTTTATTTTGACTCACGTTACTCATATGTCAAAATACGTGTAGATAATGTCTAGTGTACGCAAAACATATTCACAAAACGACCTGGCCGTACTACAACATATACAGACGTATTGCAGCATACTCTTAAAGCCCCCTGTCACACCTTGCCTATACTGACGTAGGAAACAATCTACAAATACACTGGTGTACGTTGATTAGTTATTGATAAGTTATTGGTAAGTTTTGTATAAGTTAAGAGCATATGCATACTGTATGTTGCAGGTACTTTATGCATATGTTGACTCACATTACTCATATGTCGAAATACATGTAGATAATGTCTAGCGTACCCACAACATATTAATAACCTATGAGTAACATGTTTGTAACATATGCGTAGCATATATCAAACTTATCTCCAACAGATACTAACGTGTTTCTAACATACAGCTACCTTATAAAGGTGTATGTGCTGCGTTTAAGGGAAGTGGTACAAATGGGCTTCAAGTTGTGAATACCAGCAATAAGCTAGCATTTATTGGTATTACGTTTTATGTATGTTAGCAATACTCTATGTATATGTCCATTGTTCTGAGTATGCCAGCGTTTTAGAAGAATTCGGATGCGTCAGCATGTGCTGGTTAAATCGTCATGGTGTGACAGGGCCCTTACTGAAGTACAGGCTTAACATACTTCTACTTTATTCAAGCATTTTTATGTTATGCTACTCAGAGCTTCTACTTTATAAATAAATATCGTACTTTGTACTCATAGTATTTATTTTCAACCTTTAGTCACTTTATACTGGAAATAAATTGCATTATTCAAACACACTGTGGCAGACTTGAAAATGTTGAGATTTTTGCTGGGAGTGACCGGGATGGACAGGATTAGAAATGGGTCCATCAGAGGGACAGCTCAGGCAGAGGTGGTTTGGACATGTTTAGAGGAGGGATAGTGGACACATTGGACAAAGGAGGTTGAAAATGGAGCTGTCAGGCAGGAGGAGAAGTAGAAGACCACAGAGAAGGTTCATGGATGTTCTGGCCCCTAAATATAAACTTAGAAAAAACCAAAATCACACACCATATAGTTATCAAGAAAAGGGAAACATCCATAAAGCCCCAAATTCTTTGTACCAGGCTGTAAACATGCTCTTTCATGCTGAATTTGGATATTGTAACATAGGAGTCTATGGTGATTGACTCACTCATGAAGCCAGCCTCAAGTGGCCACTAGAGGAACTGCATTTTTTGGCACTTCCACGTTGGCTCACAGCCCCAAAGGTTGCTACTAACTTGTTTTTGCCGTGGCGACCACTTGGGGAAAGATACAAGAGAGCGGCTGAAGGTGCAAGTTTTAATCTAATTATTTACTTATATAAGTAGTAGATGTTTCAATAGCAGCTGAAAACAGGGACTAAGTGGTGGTAACAGTTGCTGCTGTAGCATTATACTGTTATTTAGCAGTTGTGAAACCATCTCCAGGACTAATTTACGGTAAAATTCAGTTCTTAAAAGGACACTCTGGTGGTTTCCTGCATGAAGATGAGTTTACTTGTCAACTCGAGTACCACACTTTTATAATTAACAATGTCCTATGAAGCTCTGCAATCCCTAATGATGTCAGCAGATAATTGAGGCAGATGGCTGCCCCTCTCTGAGGGCAGCTCTGCCAGAGGTCACTTCATGCTAAAAGGGAGTTCTTCCTTCCCACCATCGCCAAGAGCTGCTGATAGGGGACTGTCTGATTGTTGGGGTTTTCTGTCTAATATTTAAGTGGCCTTCTGTTACGAATTTGCACGGTATAAATACAATTAAATTGAATTACATAACCTTAGAAATATTTTTAACGGGCAGCCTGGATCCTTATGCCTGGAGCACTTACACACCCAAAGAAGTTTGATAAAAAATATTTAGAGAGAAAGTCTCTTCATGGGAAATGTAGTGTTCAGCCTTTTGGACTTTCAAATTAAAGACTACAAATGTGGCTATAATGTGAAATTCTTTATTTAAATCTGGCATCCAGCAGTAAATCAGAACAGTTCCCTTTCAAAGCAACACATTTACGGTCCCCTTATGTATATAACATTTCTTCTAGAGAAGGATGATCCATGATTAAGTTGGTTGGAATAACTTGGAATGGTTCTGCCGGAGGTCTCTTCCTGCTAAAAAGGAGTTCTTCCTTCCCACAGTCGCCGAGTGCTCGCTGATTGTTGGGGTTTTCTCTCTAATACTGTGGGGTAAAGCGTATTGAGCTGACTTTAGTTGTGACTTGGCGCTATATAAATAAAACTGAATTGAACTGAATTGAAAAATCGTCGTTCCCTTTAGTTGTGTAATCACAGAACACACTGTCCACATCTTTTAGAATAAACAGTCAGCATTCATGGGCAGACTAAAATATTAATGGAGACTGCACAGAATATCCCTCCAACTATCAAACGCAGGTTGAATAATTGTCTTAAAGTAAGAGGTGCCCCAGTGAACCTTTCTGTGAGCATATCTAAACAAATCATTAGGCTGATCCTTGGATCAGGTCCAAAGTATGAGAGTTCACCGTGCTGGAGATTTACTGTCTGCCTCCCAGTCACCAAGTGGGGAAAATGAACAACACTAACGGCATCGGGGTCGCCCTTGAACGAGACGCCGAGGTGGCTCCCAGGTGTGAACGTGTGTGTCACTTCACCGGGAAGCAGGGAGTCATTCGGATGTGCTCATGGAAACTTTTGAAAACGCTTTGGGCTCGTCACTACTGTAAGCCGTGTAAATCTAAACCAGTGACTGTGCACACCCCCCTCTCCGCTTTCTTTCTGTCATCTTGTGCTAATCTGTGCTATCTGGTCCACTGGCCTGCAGTCTGTCATCTCAACATGGCCTTGAACAAAATGTCTCCAAGGACCTGGGGAACATCAGTGTTCTGGTGAATGAGAACACAACAACATAACCTACTTCCAGCCATCCCTGTCTCTATTTCCCTTTTCAAATCCAGCATGGGGGAGAGTGTGTGTGTGTGTGTGTGTGTGTGTGTGTGTGTGTCTCTTGGAGGGGTGAGTGTGGGGGTTGGTTGCTCCTCCTCCTCCCACTGCTGTGTTATCACATCACGCTGTGTTATTGGCCACTTGTATTCAGCCAGCTGGATACTGTGCCTTCTAACCTGCTGTAACCCCACTGTGGTGTTTAAACAGTAATTCAGTTCATTGCCAGTAGTATAAACAGAGGCGGCACTCAACATGTCAGTCAGGTAAATTGGATAGTTTTCTTTTACAAGGCTGTTGTTCACAATAGGTGTTACCTGCAATTTGCATTTTGAGTGCAACAGCAGTTAAAAGTCCGAGCAAAGTCCTCGCCAAAGTGCTATTCATAAAAAAGTCGATGTTGCCGCCGTTTACTGTTGTTGCCCGATCACCTCTCGGGATCGTTTGCGTTGAGACGTTAACGTCGCTGAGGAGCAGGCTCGGCTCGGCAATCTGGACGGTATCTCACCTTGTGCCCTCTGACCTGGAGTGACCTTTCATCTCTGAACTCTGACCCCAAATGCCACATAAATGGAGATACAATATCCCCCCCCTTACCCTCCACCACCAACCAGAACAGCTGAACTTTGGCCCCGAAGCCTTTCACAGAAATGGGTTTCAGGAAACTCTGTCCTTTGACCTGGAGCTATAAGTACAGATTGTCACTGACAAAAGCAGGCAACGGAAAAAACAAAAACAAAAGTGTGAACGGCTGGTCCACGGGCTGGTTGCAGCTTTAGTCAGCGATGACAGAAGCGAAGAAAACAGAGAAAGCTGAAGTGTTTAAAAGACACGGAAGGAAATGGATGTTGCTGTTTTACGAGACTGACTTTACAATCTCGTTAACACGGTGTCTTAGTGCCTGCAAAAGTGCTGATTTGGCATTTTGGAATAGCATTTTATTAAAACTGCAGAGGGAATAAAAAGTCAAAATTTGATGTTTCCGGCTTTTTTTCTTTTGGCTTAGCCATAGCCTCTTCTGGAATGCTGTTTCTCTAATTAAAGAAGCTAATACATATTACTTAAGAAGTGTTGCTCAGTACAGAAGAATTGGGCCACACCTCTTAGTCACTGAATTCAGGTTTTTCATTCAGTCTCATTGCAGCAAGTCAATTTGTGCAACTACTCCCCTCCTAGATATTCCACCATCAAGTGTAAGTGGTGTTGCAGCAGAGTTAAAGCGTTTAGGAACCGCATCAACTCAGTCACAAAGTGGCAGACCGCATGAAGTTATACAGCGGGGTTGCTGAGTGCTGAGGGGCATAGTGCGTAAAGGTCATCAGCGCTTTGTTGACTCAGTAACTGCAGAATTCCAAACCTCCTCTGGGATTAACAGCAGCACAAAAACTGTGTGACATGAGCTGCGGGATATGGGTTTCCATGGCTGAGCAGCTGCACGCAAGCCTTACATCATCAAACACAATGTCAACAGGCGATGGGGCGGCGTAATGCACGCTGCCATTGGACTCTGGAGCAGTGGAAACGTGCTCCTGTGGAATGACAATTCACTCTTCTCTATCTGGGTGTCTGATGGATGAGTCTGGGTATTGCAAATACAAGGAGAACATTACCTGCCTGACTGCACTGTGCAAAAAAAGTTTAGTGGAGGAGGGGTTGTTTTTTGGGGGTTGGCCTGGGTCCCTTCGTTCCACAGAAGCGAAATTCTAATATTTCCGCTCAACAAAACATTTTGGAAAGTATCATGTTTCCAAGTTTATAGGAACAGTTTAGGGAAGGCTCTTTTCTTTTTCAGCTTGACTGTGCCCCAGACCACACAGCAAGGCCCATAAAGGTATGGTTGGATGAGAGTGGTGTGGAAGAACTTGACTGGCCCGCAAAGAGCCCTGACCTCAACCCCTATCCAAAATCACTGGGATGAACTAGAATGCTGATTGTGAGCCGAAGCTGCTATCACTGCAAAGGGTGGAACAACTCCATGTTAATACCTATGGATTTAGAAAGGAATAGACTTAAAGCTCCTGTGGGTGTGATGTATAGGTGGCCCAATACTTTTGTCCACACACACACATACACACAGATAGATACATATATAGAGAGAGAGAGAAAGAGAGGGAGAGAATACATGTACATATATTTGAAAGCTTTGCACCATGTTTCCATCTGTAAAAAAAAAAATGTAATGAAGTCAGTTCAGCTGTGACTCATCTTTCGCTGGTCTGCGAGAGTTCACCAAGTGGTCACTGGGGCAGATTATCATTCAAATCTTTGGCTGGGATATGCAGATTTGATTTGTTCATCTCTTCAGAAATGAATGAATGAAGTAATCTGACCCCGCGGGCCTCCTTGGAATTGCTTTTCCATACACTTAAACTGTATCTCACTGCATATTTCAAGGTAAAAAAAAAAAAAAAAAAGATGGAAAACATATGAATGTGCGGGCAAAGGTCAGCTCTGCGGCGGCGTTCTCCCGGCCCAGCAGTGCAAACAGAGGAGAGTTTAGATTCAGACGCCTGATTGTCTCAGAAGGAGGGAGGTGGAGTGTCAGCAGACATTAACCCTCCACCTTTGACCTCAACTCCCCCGATTTCAGCTGCAGCATCTCCCAAGGTCTGGAGTGAGCTAAGGCCCTCTTGGGGAGGAGGCAGGTGCGAGCAGTGGTAGGAGGGCCCGCTGGAAGTCACACCATACTGTAACCTTTGAACTAGAATGTGTATGAAATGTTTGTGACATTCCCCACGTATACAGCTGCAGGGGTGGTTCTGCAAAAACCATATGACACAGCAAAGCCTGCCTGCACAGGGGCACATGAGGCATATTTAGATTCTTTAACTGTTTTGCTCGGCTGAATGAATTTAAAAAAAACAAATAAAGCAAGTAATAAAACTTTATACTACAGCCTGCAGTTTACAGGGGAATTTCATTTTATGAATGTGGCATAATAAAATATTAACTTGGTGCAAGCAGTATGTAAATGTATGCACGCTGCACAAAAAATTTGTTACTAAGGAGGAGAAAAGGATAGAACAGCCAAACAACCTACATACATTTTTATTACCGTGTGAAATGCAGCTTTCAGTCATTAGGCCTCTGAGGTACTTCATCACAGGTGCTAACCCTGACTCTAACCACGAGAAGGCCAAATTGGCCTTTTTTTGGAAGAGTTTTTTGATGTTTTTCAGTTAGAATGATTAATTTATTTGTCCCCTGATTGCCAAGACTTGGGAAAACAGTTTAATAAAATCAAAAATGACATATTCTGATTGCCCAGGGTTAGCTTTCGGGTCAGGGCAAGGCTTGACCTCAGAAGGTCGGCAAACTACAGTATAGAAGGCAAGCTCGGATACAGTCACACCCCAAGGATTTACCAGGATTCTCCCCTGGAGCTAGAAAGAACCTGAAGGCTGAGATACACTATATGGACAAAAGTATTGGGTCACCTCCTCTTACACCTACAGGAGCTTTTATGATGCCCCATTATAAGTGTATGAGGTAAGATATTGCTCTAATAATTGCCTTCCATTAATATGCAGCTGGCCCCCCCTTTGCAGATTTTGCACTGTGTCTGGGAATTTTTGCACATTCATCCAGAAAGGCTGACACCTATGTTAGCCTGACTTACAATCTCTGTTCCAGCTGATCCCAGAGATGTGTGATGGGGTTGAGGTCAGGGCTCTGTGTGGACCAGTAAAGTTCTTCCACACCAAACTCATCCAACCACGGCTTTATGGACTTTGGTTTGTGCACTGGGGGTCAGTCATGCTGAAAAAGAAAAGGATGCCTCAAACTCTTCCCCAAACTTTTCCCACAAAGTTGGAAGCATAGAATTGTCAGAAATGTCTTGGTAAGTTGAAACATTAAGATTTCACTTCACTGGAAGCAAGAGGCCCAGAGTGTCCCCGTAGTGTAGTGGTTTATGCATTCACCTTACAAGTGAAGAGTCCCTGGTTTAATTCCAGGTGGGGCCACAAGCCCCTCTCACCATTTTTATTAGAACTAAGGGGCCCAGGCCAACCTCAGAAAAACACCCCATAGTATTACCCCTTCTCCACCAAACTTTACAGCTGGCACAGTGCAGTAGGCAGGTAACCTTCTCCTGGTATTCACCAAACCCAGACTCAGCTATCAGACAATGAGATAAAAAGCATACTTTGTTACTCCACAGACCACGTTTCTGCTGCTCCAGAGCCCAGTGGTGGTGTGCTTTACACCGCTCCACCCAGCGCTTGGCATTTGTTTGGTGATGCAAGGCATGCAGCTGCTCGGTCATGGAAACCCTTGTTGGCACGCTGATGTTAATGCTAGAGGAGATGTGGAACTCTGCAGTTACTGAGTGAGCAGAGTGATGGCTACTGTGTGCCACTGCACATAACATTTTTGTAACGCTAGCAACTTTTTCTTAAAAATAAAGGGCATCATTTTGCCTGTTTAACTCCATTGGAGAATATTTTAATGCCTAATGTTATACTGTGCCATCAAAATGACTTCACATATTGATGCCTTGTGTATATTACTTACTCCTCGATTTTGAAGCCTTAAATGTTGGCTGGTATGGCTAAACAGGCTTGCTAACATTCGCTGCACATTAGCAGTCCACTTTCTCATTCAAACATAGAGGCTTAAGGCTCTTAAAGTGTCCAGGGTAGGCAAAACCAGGTGCAATTATAATTCAGTTCAATTCCTGATGAAGATGGCAGTGCGGCAGTAGCACACAGCGACCACGCCAGAGCCAAAAATGGTGCTTATGTCCTTGTAATTATACCTTATATATATATAATTGTCTGTCATTTGTCTATATGTTTATATGTTCCACCAGGTCCCGGAGAAACGCTATCTCATTTCACTATGTTCTGCGTCAGCTATATGTGGTTGAAATGACAATAAAGCTCTTGAATCTTGAAACTTGAATAATTTCAATTCAATTTAAATAGCACCATTTCACCTCAAGGTGCTTTTCACTCTAAGGTAAAGATCATCCAGTGTTAGAGAGGAAACCCCAACAATCAGACCATCCCCTATGAGCAAGCACTTGGTGACTGTGGGAAGGAAGAACTCCCTTTTAACAGGAAGAGACCTCCGGCAGAACCAGGCTCAGGGAAGGGCAGCCATCTGCCTTGTTGGGGGTGAGGAGAGAGAGAAGAGAGCAAAGTGAGACAGACTATGGGAGAGAGAAGACAACATTTGATGACATGCAGCAGCGGCAAATAAATGCATGGGGAGTGAAATAACACGCTCAGTGTTTACACTTACTCTACACATGCTTAATATTCTCTCTCTGTTGGTGTAAGAAGTGCAGTTACTTCACCTCTTTTTATGTTTAATTTTTAAAGCCAAATTTTAACACTCTTACTTCTTGCATCAAAAGGAATTATTACGGTCTCGTCCTCATTAGTGAACATATTGTACTATTAGTGCACATGTATATGTTCCTTTCATCGAAATGTGGTACATGGACCAGTACTTAATGCTTTTTATTCCAAGCCTCATTCTCTCATTCCCACAGCACTTCATTTTATGACCCACTCTACCTCCTTTCAAGTAGTCTCAGAGTTCTGAAGGAAAATGTAAGAAAATGGCACAATTACCCCCGGCCTCCCCTACTCAACTCAATCCGGACAGTCATGATAGCTTCAGCCATCCTTTATATACAGTCTACATATTGATGTAGGTGGATCAAACATAGCTGAGTGACGAGGAACGCAAAGCTGCTTTATTTCTATGTTCCTGTCATTTGGATAACTCTGTTGTAATTTGTATTTGCTCGCAGTTTTTAATTACAACGTGAGAAAAGCGGGTTAACTGCGGTTCTGTTTCTGCCTTTGCCTCCATTTGACTACAAGTGGGTACTGGTAAGTACCCAATTCATACAGCTGAAGCGGTGTAAATTCAGCAGTTTATTATAAACCAAACATTCACTTGTTAAAGTAATACTGACAAGGTCAGCGTCTTAACTACGCTGTGAAACTGACATCGCTTTTTACAGACTCAACTCTGGCCTTGTGATGAGTGGATTATTCATTAACAAGTGAAACTGTCTTTATTGGTGCAACAAACTACAGATGGAGAAGAAAATGCATGACCTCTGCTCAAAATAAACAGACAAGAGTGATTATGAGTGGATTATGGCAGACATGCTAAACAGCCATCTCAGCCGTCTCAGTAAATATTCCACTTTTGTCCTTGAAGAGTGTCAGGGAGATGAAACTGCGCCTGATAGACACGATAGATAATTCCAGTACAACGCAGCCCTGCGCTAAGAGAGGAGAGGCATGAAAGTCACAGCTGCCACATTCAGAAAAGGTGCGCCGAGCTACTGATTCAATGTGATGACCTCCATCTCTCCTAATTCACATTACTTTCCTCATCAGACTCACAATGAGTGAGTAATTTAAATTTGAGCTGCCAGTCCTCCGGAAAAGCAACACTGCATTTGATTGAGGTCACTCTAGGATGCTGAGAAATGTCTTCTGGGGTACCGGGGCTCAGACAGTTGATACTACGCTCCCTGTCCAGGTATGTCAAGGGTTATTTATTGCAGCAGCTCCGTGTTGAGTTTCTCCAGAGGGCCAGAGCTCTGACTCAAGGGATCCACATTCAGTGCAGCGCCACCAAAAGGGATATCATTATGCTGGCCTCACAATAGGGATGGTGTCTGCTTTCCCATTCAGCAGTTTCTTCAGTCTACTACCAGCGCAGAGTAGAAAAGGCCTCATAAATGCCTATGTTTAAAAAAATATATACCTCCAAGGCCATTCTGCCTGGAGCTGTTTTGTCAAGGTGTGACTGTGAAACCGCAGAGCTGTTATTCAATAGTCTGCATGGCCCGAACCAACAGAGTTAGGCGTCGAAGCAGCTAGTCTGCTCCCATAAAGGACGTCCCCACTTCTTGAACCAGTTTCCGTCATATTACCGTCTTGCTTTCTACCCAGCAAAGCAACTGCTCTGCCAGGGAATCAATTGTGGGGCTGCTGACAGCAGTGGGAATGTTTACATCTCCCTACGCCTGGCCTCATATCTGATGCTTAACCCATACCCACTTGCTCTGAAACAGAAAAATCAAGAGGAATTTTGGAGTTGTTTTTGGATGACTGTCAAAGCATGGGAAAACAGGTCACTGCGTAAGCGTGGCTGCCTCCGTGTGTTTGTGTGTACATGTGTGCCTGAGAGAGAGAGAGGAAGGGAGAGAGCGCGGGAGGGAGGAAGGCAGGCAAAGACGAGGCTGACTCCTGTGTGGGTGAGTTGCCTCGCGTCCCCCTGAACATGCACTGGCCCTGCATCTTGTTGACCTAGTTGGTGCTCTTTGACTAATCCCCGACGATACTGCGGGTGGTCTGGGAGGAGCTCTCCTCCAGTTTCCACTGCATTTGAATATCAGATGGCAAAGGCGGGGCCTGGAAAAAAAAAACAAAAAAAACACTAAACTGCCAAGGGATTTGACTGGAGCGCCTGCCAACACAACATGGAAGGTTTTCTCTCTTTCTCTCTCTCTCTCTCTCCTGTGTGCTATCACAGGTCTTCTTCTTTCATCCACTTGTCTGACATAAAAGACAGCCCATATTTTTTGCCCATATTGACCCACTGGTTCAAAGCGACACTGATACGCTCCTTGTGCCTGTGTGTGTGTGTGTGTGTGTGTGTGTGTGTGTGTGTTTTCTGAGCAATTAGAGGCCCTGGTTGTAGTCCTGATCATTCAGCTATCAGTGCTGCTCTCTCAGCTTACATGTGTAACAGGAGTTTTCCCACCGACACACATACGACATGTTGTTGTCATGTATGAGGCTTTGTTGCGTATGTTTGGGGGGGATCCAATTACTCTTTCACCTTGTGGCTAATGGCTCTTCTAACCCACTCAGTCACTCAGTATGGGCCATTTGCAAGCATAATGAGCCTCAGATATGCTGTTACTGCACACACCTTTAGGCCAGGAGTGAAAGGGCAAATACCGGCCTAAGTTTAAACACAGCACAAAGTTCCTGTCATTGTGTAATGATATGGACAGACTGTGCGCTCTGCAAAAAATCTTCAGCCACCCCTCATTTCTTTATATTTTGCTTCCAAAGAGCCAGATCTCCTTGTCTTTTCATAAAGTGTTATGTCACGGTTTGGGGCTGCATTTCAGCCTGTGGCGTTGGGGACGTTGCCAAAGTTGACGGGATTATGACTGCAGAAAAGATCCACCGCACAATGCTATCTGGAAAGGGTCTGATTGGCAGCGGGCTTCATTTTTCAACGCGACAACGATCCCGAACACACAATGGAACACCATCAGTCATGGACTGGCCTCCCCAGAACCCAGACCTCAACATTACTGAAGCAGTGTGGGATAATCTCGGGAGAGAACGGAACGAGACGAGCTTTGGAATGTCCTTCAAGAAGTCTGGAGAACTATTCCTGAAGGTTCAGGCTGCGCTGAAGAATAAAGGTGGCCATGTCAGATATTGACTTTCCAGCCTCTTGTACTGTATTTCCATCTATGTTTGCACATGCTTCAGTAAAACTTAACATAACATATAAAGTAACAAGGGGCAGCTCAAGACTTTTGCACAGTACTGCATGTGCACTTTTGCTTTTTGTAACGTGTGTGTGACAAATGTAGCAGCTGAGCCGCCTCTAATCCTTAAAAGCTGCTGTGTTGATGTTAGTTCTGCGCTGGACGAGCTGCTTTGTTTGACTGAGGCTTTACTGGGGAGGACACAGCGGGGGCTGAGCTACAGAGTCAGATATCAGGGACAGAGGCACCTTACTGTCCCCGCTGCACTGTCACACGCACGCGCAGATGGCGGTGGCGAGCGAGGACAGCGAAAAACAGCTCTGTGTCCCTGGGCCCTCGTCCTCGCTCCACCCATCCACCACCAGCCAGTCGTTCCCACGGGGCCGCTAACATCCTATTGACCCTGCTCACTCATTATCAGATCAGCATGGAGCACACTGGGGCACTTTAACCACCCTGCACACACACACACACACACACACACACACACACACACACACACACACACTGTGCTGGTCTCAGAATGTTATTTTGGCCCGCTGCTTCATAGCAACCCTATCCTCAATCCCACGGTAAGAAAACTGAGCTGGTTTCACTGATCGGGCCTCTTTGTCGTTGTGTTTCCACCAGGAGCTCAACGCCCAACGGCAAGTCTCCTCCCCAGATGCCGTCGGGGACCCCCGTGGGACGGCCCGCCGCTTCCCACCGTCCCCACGCTGATTGTCAGTAAACGTGTTGACATAAATGCAGCGCGGCTACTAATGAGCTGCCAACCGACAGCCACTGTCAGCTCCTTAAGACCTGTCAATAGAAGACGGAGGCTGATTTTAGCTCATTACACAAGGATGTCTAACAATAGATTAAAGCACAGAGCTCACAGCATTGTATTCATTTGAAGGCCACATCATTAGCCAGGAAACCATCTTAAAGACATTAGAATGCAGCGTGGTCGCGTGGAGTCTGTGACGGCCCCCTTCCAGCAATTGAAATTCATGACAGGTCCGAGGCAGCGCGATACTCATGTAGGCACAAAGCCTGCACATGTTTATTGATAGCAGAGCCTACATGGGGCTGTTATTATTTCAAGGCGAGTATGGGAAGGCTTAGTTTCAGTGTATGCGTGTGTGTGTGTGTGTGTGTGTGTGTGTGTGTGTGTGCGTGCGTGCACGTGTGCGAGGCCTCGGTGTTTGTTTGTGTCACACAAAAAACAGATTAGTGAAAACACTGAGGTAAAATAAGCAGCCTGACCTTGCTCTGAAACTGAAAGGCAATCCTCTGAATGATCCGCGGGTCAGTAGCTTTGTCCTTCAGACAGTTAAAGTCTATCCTTCTCATCCCCTCCCTCCCTCCCTCCCTATCTCACTCTTTCCTCCTCTCTCTCCCTCTCTTTCTTTGCCTTTCTTCTACAGTACTTGTACTCACATTAAATCCCTTATTTTCTGCACCTTATGCAGAACTTATTCTCCTATATTCTCTGTCCCCGCACATCTGCCTGTCTTAACGTCACACACACACACACACACACACACAAAAAGGCATTCAGAACTCTTGATATGCATGTCATCTTTTCATGTCTGCTCTTTGAACACGGCTGTTTGTGTTATTTCAAGACGCGATTGTTCCTCATGACAAGCCATGATGGCACTGATGTGTCTGATCTGCCGCTGCGCCTCAAAGGCAGACGAGCAAGACGCAAAGGCGGCGGCGGCAGATACTACCAGCCATATTAAAGACTTCCCCCGCAAACTCTTTGAGCTGTGAAATGTTTGACGCTTTGAGAGCGTCGCCAAAGCGCGTTGCCAGGTGAGAGCTGGCAAACTTCCTCCGTGTTACAGGACGCCTCAAGATTTGCTGCGTTCGCTGGAAACTGCAAGTGTGTCAGCAAATTCCAGATGTCATGTTATGCAATGATGTTTCATTACGGCAAGTGTTACCTAGATGATGCATGTGCTCCTGTGTACGCGCATGCTCCTTTAGGTGAGGGGCAGGGGGGGGGTCACTGAAATTTACATTTAAAGCAGACAGGGTTGCTCTCGTGGCATTCATGAGTTCTGCTGGTCTTTATTGAGCAAGTCATCGTCTCGGCCTACAGCTCTGCTCAGTTTAAAAGTAAAGCGTACAATTTACAGATTATACCCTGGAACTACAAACCCCAAGAGGGGATTCCTGTGGCTGAATTCGCACTAACGTCTTTACGCTTTTTAATCTGCTACTGTGAGTGCTGTAAAACTGAAAGGAAAGATTTTGCAAACCAATCAGCAGCTGCGTGATTGTTATTTTTCACTGAGCTGCAGAATAACTAGATCTGGGCCAAACCAACAGGATATACAATGCAAGAAAACTTATCACAGCATCTGGGGTTAACTGGGGTAAGTAAAGCAGTGAGAGGTTAATCCCCAGATCACAAAGGTGCATTAGCATACCTTACATCGGCTTATCTGTATCTTGTTATAAAACCTGCTAGATGGAAAGATACAGTATTGTGGGGTTTTTTAAAGGTCAGATTAACTGTATGGGGCATTAATGTTATCAAGTATGCTGATGACAGTCAGCTGTATTTATATGAATAGTTGCTCTTCACATCTGTGGGATACGAATGTCGGTTTCTTTAAAACTAGAAGGGCAAAAACTACAGAACGTCTAAGAGTACACACACTGGGAAAAGGGTAGTTGAAGATTTAAGCTTTGGTTTTTATTTAAATATACCACATGGCATAAAGTGTAATAAGTGTACTTTTATGCTTTGAATTGATCTGCAAAACTGCCGCTGTTGAGACATTCCCAGTCCGCCCACAATGCATTTTCAGTTTGATCTTCTGATTTTTTTCCCCTGTCATGGTTCCTGGGTCTTTGGGTGCAGACTCACCAGCTGTCTGTCCCTCCCTCTTTGGTTATATCCGTGCACCTCTGTCAGTGTGTGTGGGTGTATGTGTCTGATTAACTCTGCCGAATTTCAGGAGTAGGGATGTGGCCCAGGAGGGGTCTGGTTGGTGCACTTGTGGCAACTCATTGTAGGAAGCCTGGCTGTACTTCTGCTTCATATTTTTGCTCTTAGCTTCTGGTGCCTTGGACTTACTTGTTTTCTCTCTTCTTCAGTGACCCTTCTACAGGCCTGCCTGGACCCCTAGAGTAAGAGTGCCTGACCCACTCTCACACCCACAAACTCTCTGGATAAGTGACAAGATTCTTTGGACTTGTGAAAACAATCTCTGGACCTGTGGAAACCCTGCCTGCCTCTCTGGACTTTGTGAGGACTCAAATGTGGTGAAGCCTGAGGAACTGTTTGATATTTGCCACCCTTGCATAAAGACTTTGCAGATTTCTGACCACTGTTTTCTGAAAATCTGCATGAAATCACCTGTGAGTCTGTTTCCTTTTGTTTACTGTGACATCCGCTCTGTTTCATCAGGCTGACAAGTTTAAAGAGGAAAAAAAGTCTAAACAACTATTGGTAGAATTGGTATGAAATTTTATGCAGACATTTGGGTGAACTCCATCCATCCATCCATCCATCCATCCATC
>VUQH01052995.1:3151-13917 GCA_015106775.1 Etroplus canarensis | reverse complement strand
GGTCAAAAATGACTCCAAGATTCCTCACAGTGTCACTGGAGGCCAAAGTAATGCTGTCCAGAGTAAGTATCTGGTTAGAAGGAGTGTTTCCGAGGTTTTTGGGGTCAAATACAATAACCTCAGTTTTGTCTGAAGTGCTATATAAGTACCAAATTATTTAACCATCATTATTATCATTATTATTTGGAGGTCAGATGTTTGTCTTATGTCTGTCCATTAAGACCCATTCATCATATATTCAGTCTGTTAACAGTGCTGATATTTCTTCTATCTGACGTAAGAGCATTATGATATTACAGAAATTTCTCAGCTCATCAAGGAGTATTTAATACATCACTTTAGTCTTCATTTTATCAGAAACATTCCAATCTTCCAATCACATCTTATGATTTCCCCAGACAGAAGGAATATTATGATATTGCAATGTATATTTAACTCCCCTAATGGGGAAAATACAATCAGTTCTCAACACATTGTTTTTGTAGGTATACACACACACACACACACACACAGAGTTAACATGAACCCAAGTAATATAGACACACACACACGCGAGAAAGAACAAGGTAGGCCATTATAGGCACCAGTGAGGGTTCAGTGCCTTGCTGGTGCTTAGGGGGTTACTTCAGCCTCCATGGGTCTCCAGCTGCCCCGCTCGAGTATCGAGCCAGCACCACATCAGCAGCCCTCTGGTTCCCAACTGTTTACTGTTGCACTGAGCCACTGACAGGTCAGTGAAACAAAACAGACATAAATAAATGCACCTTTGAGTTTTTACCCTGAACACAATATTTGAGTAAACGGAGTTTAATTCCTCCACTGGTCATTTATTCTAATTATTAAAATAGTTCATGTATCTATTTTGTCAAAGTAAAATGAAATCAGTCAAACTGTATTAGCTAACTGCTGTTTACTAGCTACTGTTAAAAAGAATTTGACTTAATCATCCTAGTTTTCTCCAGTGAAAATGAAAGAAATCAGTTAAAGTCTAGATTTGTGCATTTGTCTTTGTCAGACACGCTGTGAAAAGTTCTCTCGCTGCTGGCATCGAGATTGCTAGGAAATGGGAGCAGTGTGTTAAAAGCCAGACCCTCCGATTTTACAGCCTGATACTTCTAATCTTCACGGTCTATGAAGGAAGTGGCCAACCGTGCCTACCTAGGATGCATCCTTCAAAGAAAACAGGTCCTAAACTGGGACACAAGTGTATGCTGTTGGTGTATATTGTTGGCAGTGGCAATCTTTGAAATTCATGAAACGGAAGCAAAACCCAGGGTGATATTTGATTATTTGGTCCAGGGCTAGACTGAGCGCATCGCAAGGTCCTTGTGCTTCAAATGCCATCTAAAGGCTTCCAGTAGCAGGGCAGAAAAGTGATCTGATTTTCCAAAGGCTGGTTGGGGGAGGACTTTGTCAGCACGTGCGTATAGGGTGTAAAAACGTGATCCAGGATGTTTCAGCTGTGTGTTGGAAAGTTTATGTTCTGGTGATACTTTGTCAAAACTTTCCTCAGTTTGGCTTTGTTGCAGTCACCAGCCACTATGACGTGTAATAGTGTAGCATTTCCTGTCAATAACATCAAACAGCTTATTTGGAGAATTCTGGGAAAAGTGAAAGAGCGTTGGCTTTTCCTCTGTCTGACCAGGATAGTGATTCTTTTCTTTCTTTTCCTCCGATGTAGCCAAGGTAATAGTTAAGTCCATTGGCGTGGTCCTAGATCGTGTGTTTTGTCAGATGTCTAGAAGAGTCTGTCTATCATATGTAATTAGTAAATTACAACTTACAAGGAAAGGAGAAAATAGCACAAAGCTGAGGAGGAAACTGAGCAATGTCAGGAATCCTCACCAGTGCCATCTTCAGCCTGACTACAATGTTGAAAGCAAACCTGAGTTTTTCTGTTTTTTTCTACCAGTAAAAAAATATAAGATATCCAAATTGTATAGAGCATTTTTTAATATATAAAGTGGAGGACTATTTTTCAAAGGTCTCCTAAATTAGTCGAATGTGTTTTCCTCTCCGACTCCCGCATTGCCTGCTTTCAAACATGCGGTTCTAAATTACACCTCTCTGAGTGGTTGCTTTGTTTTTCAGAGGAGGCACAGTATCCAGCATTGTATGCTGTGAGGTTGCAACATCTTAACAAGATTATCAACCTCTGTAGGGGTAGTATTTAAGTAGCTGCTCTGCATTGTGTTGACACATGGAATCTAAGAAAATAACAGTGGGAGAATCACTTCTTTCAGTATAGTTAGAGAACTTTTACATACATGTCTACTCTAATGATTTTTTTTTTTACCCCAGTGCTTTGTAGTTCATTATTGTTAATTTAAATGTTATTAAGAAATAATCTGACACAAGACAGTTTTCAGGAAATTCCATAAAATGTTAAGGATCTATGCTATATGTCAGGACAAGATAACCCAATTTTTTAAGTAACAACAATATTGTGGTAACTGGGGCTTGTTGCTACGCATTCTATCAGATTATTTCAATTATTAGTGATTAAACCAATACCTTTGATCTGTTTTAAAGCTTTGGGTCTTCAGTAGGAACCTGTTACTTAGGATATATAGTGCTTTCAGCAGAATCTCTTTTCAAGCTCCTTGGATTCTTAAGAGAAGTCCATGAGGGTCACAGTTATTTTTCCAGTTCATAATATTGTATATTGGCATGAAGCCAAGCAAAGATACCACCATTTTCCACAGCTTTTGTCCTCTGGTTTGAGTTTTTAGTAGGCATTAATGGATTCTTCCCAGAATCTCTCCACTGCAGCGCAGATATCCCATGCTGTGTGCAACGGCTGATATATTAAGGTTGATAATGGTTTCCAATGTTCCTGTTTCTCATACAGCAGTTTCATGGTGGGTTAATGATCTGTAAATGTTAATGATTCTTCCCATAGGTCTGCATGCAGTGATACTTGGCTCCCGGGGAAAAAAAGAACTAAAATGTCACCATGTAAAACAAAAACTTTAACATCATAAAGGCAATGAATATAATGTTTTACTTTTTGCTCTACTACAGGTGAAATATAATTACAGCTGCCATATAGCAAAAGGTGCACACAACTTTTTCAGTGAGTTACTCAGGGTAGTACCAGGAGATGGTGTTTGGTACTCACTCTGTACGCAGCAAGGTCTTTAGTGCAGTCATCCTCATTGTTCTCCTGGGGATCTTCCTCATAGTCATCTACTTCAGCTTCCTGCACAGTAGATGATGAAGTTGCTGCAGACGCACCTCCCTGTCCCTGGTTAAACCTCTGCTTAGCTGTCTCCATCCATAGGTCATTAGCTGGCCTTGGGTTAATGAGCACCAGAACTGTGAGGCGAGCATCTGACAGATTATTAGATTTATTATGTGGAGATGCAAAAATTCTCTCTCACAGGCTCACCATCTTGATGATGTTGGTGTAAGCATCTGAATTGCTTATTCAGATCAATACTTACACAAAGAAAGCTGCCAAGAGTTTCCTGCTTGCTTTAAATTCATCCATTTTGTCACAGTGGTGTCTCTGTCAAGTTGCAAAGTAGCTTCATATTTCTGAAGAATGGTGCAAACTGTTGTGTTGCAAACATGGTGGAGGTCCTGCATTTCCTGGAGCCAGGTTGGAGGATCAAATAATACGAAATGATCACATGACTTAAGGTTGAGAGATACCAACTAGAAATAGTTGGGCTCACCTCAACGCACTGCTCGGGCTCTGGAACCGTACTCCTGGAGAGAAGTTGGGCCTCAGCCTTTTCTGGAGTTGTCATGGGCGAGAGGAGATGGGCAGGTGTGGGCATTCTTGTATCCCCCCGTCTGGCTTCTTCTATGTTGAGGTTTTGACCCAGTGGACGAAAGGATTTTTTTCCCTACACCTTCGGGTTGGGAAACGGGCCCTGACCATCATTTGTGCCTATGCACCAAATGTTGTTTCAGAGTACCCACCCTTTTTAGAGTCTCTGACTGGTGTGCTGGAAGGCGTTCCTCTTGGAGACTCCATTGTCCTACTGGGGGACATCAGCGTGCATGTGGGCAATGACAGTGAAACATGGAGGGGTGTGACTGGGAAGTACGGCCTGCCCGATCTGAACCCGAGTGGTGTACAGTTATTGGACTTCTGTGCTAACTATATAAAGGTTGTATTGATGTATAGCAAGTTAAAATTCTCCAAAAATGGCCCTGCAGCATGTAAAAATGCAAGATAATGTAAAGCTGCAGTTTCCTCCCTGGGATTAATAAAGTGTTCTGATTCTGATAAGCGGAGGACTTGTTCTATAGGTGGTCATAAAGGGTTAAAATGGCTCCTTTTATGGTAAAGGTTGCCAATCCCTGACCCAGACCAAAGAACTGATTGCAGACTTCAGGAAGCAGGTTCCTCCTCCCTCTCCGTCATCATCACGGGGACAGGACAGGGCTGGTTGGGAACTGCAGGTACTGAGGAGGACAAACTGACAGCAAAAGCTTACAGGCATTGTCTGAAAAAATAGGGTCAGAGCTGCCTTTACCTGCCGAGGAGGCTCAGGTCTTTCAGTGGGACCATGCAGCGGGGTGAAGCCAGCTGATCCCGACAGACTGAGCAAGCTGACCAGGATCTGGTTCAGTTCTGGGAGCAGAATTAGAGATTCTGGTGGAGGTCTGAGAGGAGGATGCTGAAGAAACTTCTCAGCTTCACGGACCATCCATCCCACCCCATGCAGGCTTCCCTGATGAGTCACTGCAGCACGGACAGGTGCAGGACTGAGGAGGTCTTTTCTACCTGTGGCCTTTAGACTGTAGAACTCCTCCCAGTTCTGTAGGTGCTTGATGTGCACAATAAGGCTTTATAAGTTGTCTGTTATGTGTCAATACAACCCTGGTTCATCCCTTGTATTACACCACTTTAAAACATGACAAGAAAGTCAGAATAGAAAGAAATGAGGTCTGGATCAGGACATTAAACAAGTTTTACTTTTCCACACAGTTAAAGACAGCTGAAGCTTCTTTTTCCTCACAGTTACCCTTCCACTGAGACCATTTCTGATGAGGCTTCAGTGAACAGTAGATGGATCAGCTGAAGGTCCAGATCTCTCAGCACCTGTGTTAGGTCTTTGCTTGATTTTTTTTTCCCCTCCACTCTCCTCACATTTTTAGGACACACCATACGCCATGCTGGTACCACTGGACTGAAAATGAATCAAAAAGCAGCCAGTGTCCAAATACTTTGAAAGAGCTTTAGAAAGAATTTAGAACTATTGCACAGACCAATTCAAAATATTAGAAGAAACTCTGAACAGAAAGAAATGAGGGATGGATCAAGACTTTTGCACAGGCCTGTATGGAGGTCAGTACCTACCAAAATGAATAAAAATAATGCTATTTAAATAAAACATTGATGGTACTAAGAACTTCCTTGTGAGCATTTAAATAATTGTGAAATAGGAATATAAAATTGGTTAGCATTTTTAAAAATAACATAAATTTATACGTTTCTACCAAAAAAACAAAAATAATATTTTTTTTAAATAAGTATCATTCAAGTTACTCTTGGTAAGGTTTATCAGCTGGTTAGTGCCTGTTGAATTTGATTAAATTTATTAAAAATATGCTGTAGTGTTAGTGTCAACAAATCACAAAAACCTCAAATGATTCCAAAAATACTTTTTAATTTTCCACCTTGCTAAATCTCCCACTGTACAAACATGTAATAAATGTAATAATAATAATAATGATAAAGAGACTTTTTGAAATATTTAAATTACATTCACAGAGTTTCAGTCACGCAGGTCCAAACACACAGAAACCAACAGGAATAAAACGTTAAATAGTCTTTCCCCCCAGAATACACAGATATAAAACAGACTCTCGGTACGATACAATGACACATAGATCATTTACATCCTGAATCAAATTATCGTCTTTCAGAACAGTCCGATTCCTTGAGGAAGATCTGACCACCGCGGCGTTCCTCGGCACGATGGCGTTCCTTTTCCAGGAGCACAGCTAGCACAACCAAGCGCTATTTGCTTTATAGCCAAAAAGTAGCTAAATTTTGTTTGTCACTTAGCTATAGTTTTTTAAATTAGCCTAAATGCTCAATAGCATGCTCACAATCATCTTATATCTAGCCAGCAGTTATCATATTAACCATAATATAAATGCATATTAGCATTCTTAGCACTTATTTAGCATACCATAGCAATAAATGTTTGCTAGCATAGTAAAATATTAAAATGTTAGAATTTATTAGCATGCTAATATAATATTTCATTTTTTTCAGTCATTTAATATATGTAGAAGTTTCATCATTTGATGTTCTAATGTTACCTGATTTAATATTATGATGTTAACTTATATATATTAGCATGTTAGCTAAAAGTAGATATATTAGCTATTAAAATTATAGCGTTTTTTGGTAATAGCACGTTAGCATGACTAATCACTTTTTTCCCAATGACATTTTAGCATCTTAAAACTTTTCAGAACTAGTAGTTTTAAACCACCTCTTTAAAGAAAACAATAAAAAAAATTTTAACATTCATGATATTTCATTTGTTTTTTTTTTTAATTTGCTATCACTGAGTTTAATAAACATAACATGATAAACCAGAAAGCTTAAATATTAATATAAAAAATCCATTATTAGTTTCACGGTAAAAAAATATTAATACATAATTTAAAATTTTTAAAAAATGATCAGCGTCTTTTGTTTGTTAGCTCTCCAGGCTAAAAGAAATATTCTACGTGTCTTAACATGTTGACTAAAAATAATTTTTATAAATTGTAACATTTGAATGCTAGCAAATGATTAACATTTAATAGAGTATTCTGATTTTGATTTTAACATGCTAGCCTTTTCGTGGTAAAACAGTGATATTATGCTATATTGTACGTTAGCATGCTTTAGCGCACTAATGCTACATAGTAACAAACCATGTAATGGCCTTTTTAGGGGCTGTGGTGCCTGAAAGAAGAACCAATCAAAGTGCAGCCTACACAGAACACCTTCGGTCGAAGCAGCCTCAGCTGTGTTCGTCTGATTCCGCACTGCTCTGTTGTCGGGGCGAGGAGGCGGTCCGTATTAGGGCTCCGCCCTCCTCCTGCTGCTGTTGTTGTTTGGAGGAGCTGGACAGGTCGATGGCCACCTCTTCCTCCATCTCATCCTCTTCTTCCTCCAGCAGTTCATCCTCCTCTGCCTCCCGGGCCTCACCACCACCACTGCCACCACCGCCACCGGCGCGTCGCTCTGAGGCGTCACAGAACGAGTCGGAGCGCGTCGAGTCAGACTCCGGTGGGCTGGAACACTTTTTGGCCATTTCTAGAGACTTCTTGTGCATCCCTGTGGGGCCGGAATCAGATTCAGGTTCAGTCCAGTGCGAATCACAGCTTGTTTACATGTTTGTTTATTCTGAACAGCGTTGCTATGGTAACATAAACATATCCATTGATGGGTGTGTATTGATGCTGTCGTGGTGCACGTGTGGCACTGACGTGCATGCGGCTCACCGAGCAGCCAGGGGGCGCAGGATCCCATCATGCCGTTCTTGGCGGAGTTGAGGATGGACTCGGGTAGCGGGATGGAGTGTCGCACCATGGCGCCGTACAGGCCGTACTCCGCCATGACGCTGCTGCGACCCCAGCACTTCTCACGCTTTCGCCACTTCGCCCGCCGGTTCTGGAACCACACCTGGAAAATTACAAAACGCAGGAAATACAAACTTAGAGCCAAGACCTGAACAAGTAAACAAACAAGAAATCCCACAAATAATAAATATATTAAAACTGAACAAGAACATTAGAAATTAGATAACTTCATAGAATAAATGATTAAAATAAACAATGTATTACAGAATTAAGAGAAAAAACGTAAAATATTTTACAAAAGAAAAATGAAAAAAATTAAATTAAATAAAATTAAATAAAAAATTTTAGAAAAAATTCAAAAGACTATATTAATATTATTGTCTATTATTAGTAGAATGTGATATATAATATTTATGAGACAAACTGCTAAAGAAATAAATGTAATGAATTAATTTAAATGAAGAGAAAAATATAATTTTAAACATTTATTGTAGGTCTGTGATGCTCAGACTGTTCCTCTGTGAGACGTTTTGATCTTCATCGTGTTTCTGTTTTTTCCTTTCTGCACCTTTCATTTTCTCTTCATGATGAACAAAATCCTGTCCGAATACTCGCTGAGCGTTCAGGTGAACCGTCTCACCTGTATCCTGTCCTCGGGCAGCTCTGTCTTCATGGCGAGCATCTCTCGGGCGTAGACATCGGGGTAATGAGCTTCCTGGAAAGCTTTCTCCAGCTCCTCCAGCTGGTGGGAGGTGAACACCGTCCTGAGCACAGCCAGCAGGAGAACCAGAGGTTAATCCAGGTGTTTTTATTCATAAACAGGCTTCAGTTTAATATCAATAAACATAAATAGCTGAGTTTAAATGGAAAAGAATCCTCTGAGGATAAAAGTTTATGAACTGTATCCATTTTAATTCTCTCCTATTAATCAAACCTCCTCACTGATCATGATTCCGTTCATTGATTATTTGTAGAGTAAAATCAGTTGGAGATGATTTGGAGCTGAAAATCTTTGATTCTTGTTTCTTATGAAAGCAGCTGAAATATTTCATCCTTTCATATCATTCAGATCTTAAATGAAAATTAGAGTTTCTGTTTTTTCCCCCACAAAAATCAGATCTTTAGAAATTCAGTCTCTGACAAACATTTAAATTATAAGATGTTATCGTACTTTTTAAACTTGACTTTTTTCTATATTAAGATTCAGGAATGAGTAAGATATGAAAAAAGATTTATTAATGCTTGTTAATAAAACCACTTGGCCATTTCTTTTTTCTACTAATAAAGAAATCAAACTTATTCATGTCTTTAAAACTATATTTTCACCTTTTTGGATTTATTATTTGTAAAGTAAAATTTCTAAAGCAGATATATTTTTAGGAGGGAATTTCTTGAAAAGGACCCTGAATTATTTTTCATTTTATGTTTTTTAAATTTCTCTCATGAGAATCAGAATAAAATTAGTTTTATTTTGTCTCTTTTTTTTGGAAAAGAAATAAAGTCAGGATTTTTAAAAACTTCTTTACATCATAATTATTAATGCAGTAAATTATTATTTAAAAAATAAAAACTCGGAGGGGATTCATGTGAATTTCTTAAAAATTCCCTTGAATTTTTTATTTTATTTTACATTTTTAAATTTCTCTCCTGAGAATCAGAATACAATGTGTTTGAGAGTTTTGATTTTTACAGTTTTACTTTGATTTTTGTAAAGAAATAAAATCATTTTTTTCAACTTCTTTAAATTCTAATTTTTAATACAGTGAATAATTTTTTAAAAAGCAAACACTCCAGAAACAGGCCGAGCTCAAGTATTTTGGGCATTAAATTGGTGCAAATGAATTATTTTGAACAAAATAAATGATTTAAATGTTTGAACTATTTATATTTGATCTTCCTGACATTTTGTCCTCACCTGTGCCTCCTCTTCTTCCTCTTCTGACAGTTCCCTGAGCTTTTCGAGTCGTTTCGGTCTGACAGACACTCCTCATCTGCAGCAGGAAAACAGCAAAACTCAGAGCTGCCGAATATTCACCAAAAATCATTTTCAATATTCACAAAACAACAAGGAGCTAAAGAGGAGCCAGGAAAACCCCGGACCGGGTCAACTGGGTCAGGGTCATGATGGAGGAGGAGAGCTGAAGGCCTCATGTTTAACACGCAGTAATAATTAGATCCTGATTTAAAAAACAAAAAAAAGGAAAAAATGATTTTGGGAACGAAATAAATTCAAACAAAAAGAAAAAAAGTTTCTCTGGTTCGTTTTGTTCAGAACTGGACCGGTCTGAACCCGAACCCCTACGTGAACAAGAACCAGCAGGAAGAAATATTCAAAGAGAAGAGAAAAGTTCTGAGTGGATTTGGATGAAGTGAAGAATAAATCAAATTAGGTCCAGACAGAAATAAAAGCTTCATTAATTCAGGAATGAACTAAATAAAATGTGATAAAAAATAATTTAAAGAGAGAAAAAAAAATCTCCTGTTGATTCCAAACCAGAACTGATTTTGTTTCATTCAGAACCTCACAGGCCGACGCTTTTTAAAAAAAAATGTTTAAAAAAAAAAGTGAGACACGACCCGAGCCGAGCTGAGCCGAGCCGGGACAGTCCCGCAGCAGAACAAACAGCAGCGGGCTGTGGAGCCGTACCGGAGTATGCGTCCCTCTGGGCCTCCAGGTTCTGCAGGTAGTGGCTGTCGGCCCGGGCCTGCAGCAGCGGCAGGTGTCCCGGCAGGAAGCAGGGCGCCCCGGGGGGCTGCTGGGCCGCCAGGCTGCACAGGAAGCCGAGGCCGAGGGGCAGCGACCCGCCCGCGAAGGAGAACCCGCCGAGGCCGCCGCCCGCGCCCTGCTGCTCCGCCCCGGGCCCGGAGCCCGCGGCTGGCGGCCCCGAGCCCGGGGAGCCGCCGGGCTGCTGCCGCGCCTGCAGGTCCGACTCCAGGCCCAGCAGGTCGGTGATGGCGAAGCCTTTGGAGCGGAACCCGGGGCCGTGCAGCCGGCTCTTATCGATCCCGAAGCCCGGGGACAGCATCTTCACTTTGGGCTTCTCCTCGCTAAGTTCGTCCCGTCCGGTCATCCTGAGGGAGAGGAGGGCGGTGATGGAGGTGGTGGAGCGCAGAGCGGGACCGGCCGCCCGGAGGCCTCCATTTATCAGGCCAGGGTCTCCGGGGGATCACAGCGGCAGCCAATCACAGCAGGGAGCTGCAGCGGGGGGCGGGGGGGGGGC
>VUQH01052992.1:0-12707 GCA_015106775.1 Etroplus canarensis | reverse complement strand
TCTCTCCATCATATCAGCCAGCTCTCTCCCTTTACCAGTCATAGTCCCTGCATTTAAAGTTCCCACTCGCACCTCCACCCTTCTACTTGTCCTTCTCTCTCTCTGCCTCCTAACACGCTTTCCCCCTCTCCCCCTCCTTGGTCTTCGGCACATCAGGCTCAAATTGTGAAAGAGTGGTTCAGTGAGCATGAGACATCATTTTCACACATGGATTGGCCACCACAGAGTCCAGACCTTAACCCCATTGAGAATCTTTGGGGTTGCTGGAGAAGGCTTTGCGCAGCGGTCAGACTCTACCATCATCAGTGCAAGATCTTGGTGAAAAATTAATGTAATACTGGATGGAAATAAATCTTGTGACATTTTAGAAGCTTATTGAAACAATGCCACAGCGAATGCGTGCCGTAATCAAAGCTAAAGGCGGTCCAGCGAAATATTAGAGTGTGTGACCTTTTTTTTGGTGGTGACTTTTTTTTTGGCCGGGCAGTGTATAAAGAGGGTAAACACAGATAGGCTGAAATCAACACAGCTGCTACAGATAAAACTGCAGTACAAGTGTCTGCAACAGGCAAACAGGTTTAGTATTAAAAGTAAATGTGTGAGTACTTTAAGCGCTCGAGAAGATTGACTGTATTGATAAAATTCAGCCTACTTGAAGCCAGTAAGTAAGTCGTCAGAAAAGCTTTGTGAGTTAGAATATCACAGCTGTGTCACAGGAGAATCTGAGTTGTTACTCTATTAAATTAATATTTAGATTTGCGTGTGAGAGAAAGTTTTAGTTTTTATTCTTTCAGTTGCAGCCCAGGTGCTGTTTAATAATCTGGGTGCAAATAAAGACCAAATGTAAAAAGCAATTCAAATATAGATTTAGTTAACATGCAAATTTGATTTAGACTTCAAATCAGAACAGTACCAATAGGACTTCTGTTTTAGGATCATATCCTGAGGTGTATTGGGACAATAAAATTCATGTAAAATAGTTTGCTGCCAACAGTAAAAAAAATCAATAAATTTTCTCTAGTCTGTATTTATCACTGATGCTCATTGACTTTTGACGCTGTGAAGAAAATTTTAAACCGACTAAGCGTACAGCAGTCCAGGGGATCTTCCAGAACTGGTGAAGCTATTTTCTTGAGAAATGATTGGCAGTGACGTCATACCTGTTGATTTCTAATCTAAAACTTTACCTGCTCTGGAGCAGATTAGGTCTGCAGCACAAGTTACCCCAGAGATATACCCTGGTAAAAAAAATGAACCATTTTGGTAGTACTAAAAAGCCAGAGTTAATCCTGAAGTTACCTAGATAAGGGCAAATTCGTCTTCATAGAACAGGGCTCTGGACTTTGCGTGACAGCCAAATAAAAACTCACCATCAGTTTAGTTCGGTCTGCCTACTCTGAGTCCTTGTTTGGGTCCTCACACTTCCACGCTCCACCATAATCCATCTTCTCTGGAGTTTATGGAGACAGAAGTTCCATGTACACAAAATTATTGCAACTCACTGAATTTTGGTGTATCGTGAAATACAAAATACGGCAAAGAAGACCCAGGACCATCGAGCAACTGAAATGCTATATTTTAGATAAGAATGGGACAACATTCCTCTCCCAAAGGTCCAGCAGCTGGTCTCCTCAGTTCCCAGACATTTACAGACTGTTGTTAAAAAAGAAGGGATGCCACACAGTAGTAAACATGGCCGTGTTCTAGCTGAAAAACAGCATTTGAGTTCATTTTTAGCTTTAATTAGGGTATGGAACCATAGTGGTGTTTTCTGCTATTTACTTCTTGTTATCTCATGCTACCTTTGTCATCTTTCTTGTCAGTTGCTATGTTGTATATGCTCACTGTTTGTGTGGTTATCTTGTTTTTAAAATATGACACCTGATTTCTTTTTGTAGTGAATATTCATATAATGTACTTTACAAAATATTATCAAAACAAAGCAGAGGACAAAATTAAAAAAAAAAAAGATTTATTTCAGTGTTGCACGTAGAAATTGTTATAATACGGGGGAATCTTCCAAGAGAGTATTCAAGGAATAATTTGAATTTTTTTGTCTGTGGTATAGATCAAGGTAATGCACTTACAGTATGTGAGATGTTTGATTTCCTGCAGTAACGGACAACTTAAGAGTTAGACAGCAGGTTTCTATTCATTCTGTTCAGAAGTGCTTACTGTGTAGCTTGCTCACTCAAACCTGCACGAGGTATTATTTTACAGTATTAGATTTATATTTATTTAACTAGATTGTTGGATGTCGCCTCGAGGCGACTTTTGTTGTGAATTGGCGCTATATAAATAAAATTGAATTGAATTGAATTGAATTGAATTGTTCATATGAAACATGTGCAAAAAGAACTTGCAAGCTCAGGTTTCGGACTGCTCCTTTTCCACCCTGTTGTTTTCTACCCCTGGATCTGATTGAACTGATTGAAGCCAGTGAGAGGTCATTTCCTTACATGGTCTCAGCTCCACATCCCCACCCACCTGACTAACCTGTCTTGAAAAGTTTTTTAACTGATCTGCTTAGGAGTATTGCTTTTTTTTTTTTTTTTTAAAAGTGATACTTTTGGGAAATCAGAAACTGAAGCTCCTTGCCATGCCCAGATTTGGACTCAGGGCCCTCTAGCTGTGAGGCGACAGTGCTAACCACTGAGCTTTTCTGAAGGGCTGGATGGAAGAAATCTCCAATCCAGTATGACAAATTATGTTTTGTAATATGTTCACAATTTGATTTTGGATCTTGCATTCTGACAAAATTACTGGATGAGCTTCTGTTTGTGGCTGCCAGATGAGATTTTCAAACAATGAAAGAACTGAAGAGCTGCTTCAAGGCCCAGTACAACAGGAAATTTTTGAAATGTCAGTCATGCAAAGTTACTACTGGAATCCAGTAAAGATAATATGGAGTTGGAAATAAAACACAATAGGCCTCCTTTAATACAGATTCTAGCAACCCATTAGTCTTCCCTTGATCCTCCCCTGTAGAAGCCCTTACATCAGTATAACACCCAGAAAAATAATGCATTTAAACTAGACAACTTTGAGAGTTGATGTGAACAACAACAAGTCAGGTAGAGACAACTGCTCTTGATGTGTCATTCTTTGGAATGGCAACACAAAATGCTGTTAGTGGTCATTACTGAGCCCACTTTAGCATCCAGCACCACAAAGGAATAACAACACAGTGCCTACAGAGAGTAATAACATCTTATTGCTCCTGCGGTCACATTTGGCCCAGGCCAGTGGTTAACTTTGCGACCTAATAGGAAATGTTTCTTTTTCAGCTCCCTTTGATAGCTTTTTAATTGCTTTCAGTGACACTGTCACCTCTCTTCCTCAGTAGCCTGGAGACCCTGTTGTGTTTTCTATGGCAAGGCAGATCCGTAATGTAATCATGAAATAATCATAATTAGGAAAACATAATTGTGAGGAGTTATTTGGTTTAAAATGACCCAGAGGCACATGCTAATCTCTTAAAATACATTTTGTTGATAGTAGATGGCTTAGGAACACACTCAAAAACAAGCAATAATGAGGCCTAAGGATTATTACTGTTTGTAAGGACCACAACAACCAAGTCTAACAGACTCCTCTGGGCTTCTGTGTTGTAATAATAGGCAGACTTTTGTTGCACTGAATCATTGTTACTGCATGAAGCTATGCTAAAAGTGTCTTTAATATTTGTTGACTGTGGGAAAAGTATTACACGGGCAGATTGCTAGAGGAGCCTTAAATGATCGGTGTGAAATCAAGTGCCTGAATATTATACTGAATACTATTTGAGGTAAATAGTTGCAGCCTCTTGTGTAAGAAAATGACTTTTATTTGTAGTAATACTTTTTTCTAAAGCAATTTCTTTTACATCTGCAGTACTGTGCTTAAGCAAACCTTTACATTTTACTTTCAAGGAGCTGGACTTAATTTTTTTTAAGTGGTCTTGAGCAATAGTTCTCCAGGCTTTCTGAAGAGCTTTCAAAGTGTTTATTTGGACATTGGCTGCTTTTTCACTCATTTTCCTCCCTGCCCCTTTACCTGACCATTTTCAGAGGAATGTATTCTTTAGGCTCCTTGTTACTAGCAGCCTGTTGCAAAAGCACACAATTTGTTCCCATTTCTTTAGTTGAATTTATGAAAAATGCCAAAGATAACACAATTTGACAGGCATAACATAGTATTTTTTGCACCAACAAGGTGATTCTCAAAGAGCAGTTAGTTTGGAACTTGGCAAATCACTGCATGGTGTGCAGTGTGTCCTTAAAACATTTGAGGAAACTGGACAAGTAGAGGACAAAAAAAGAAGAGGCAGTAATACAGTATATGAAAGACACATCCTTAAGAAATAGGAAATAATCCAGCAAAGACCTGACATAGCACCTCAGAGATGTATCTGGCCCTTCATTTGATCCATCTACCATTCGCCTTATCAGAAATGGTTTCACTGAAAGGAGTCTTCCTTAAGAAGCTCCCTTCTTAAGCAGTTCCCGTCTTAAGGAAGGGAAACAGGGAGAAAAGGCTCAAGTATGCCAAAATACAAAAAACTGGACTGAAAATCAGTGGAAACAAGTCTTATGGAATGATTAATCCAAATTTGAAATTTCTGGTTCAAATCATTGCCAATATTTACAGAGGAGGTCATGAAAGAGGTGTCTACAGCCATCTGTAAAACACAGTGAAGACTCTGTCATAGTTCAGGGCAGAATTTTAGCCAGTAGTGTTGAGGATCTTGCCAAAATTGATGAAATTATGAACATAGAAAAGTACAGTGAGATTTGGATCCACCACACAACACTATCTGGAAAGCTTCTGATTGGAAACAGAATGCAGTATAAGTCTACCTGGATGAAAAAATACACAATGAAGAGCTTTGGAATGTCCGTCAAAAACCCTGGAGAACTATGCCTGAAGAACTTACACAAAAGCTTGCCTAAGAGACTTCAGGCTGTGTTGAAGAATAAAGGTGCTTATACCAAATATTGACATTAATGTGCTTTAGAATTGTACAAACTCTGCCTTATGTACTGTTTCTCCATTTATGTTTGCAAATTTCAGTGAATCATTGCACCTATTTCCCATTATCCTTGCAACATTTAAAGAAATGAGGGGTGGCTCAAGAATTTTGCTTGGTTCTGTAAAACGCAACTGAACACAAAGTTGATATGACAATTGTTACAGGTTGAGTAAGTCTGGAAAAATATTGATCAAAACAGACAATAATAAGACATTCACTGAGGCAGCTGGTCTTATTATATGAAGAAAAGTTTGTGCAAAGGTTTTTCATGCACTTAAAATAGTAAAAAGTCTCTTCTACATAGTTTACATTGTCTTATTTCTTTACTGTAATGAGACATATGATATTGACTTCATATATTTTTGATACATGGTTATATTGTTTATTTCTATAGCAGATGTGCAGTGGTGAGTTTTTTTTTAAAATTTTGATTAAAATAAATATTTGATTTGCTCTCTTGTTATGGTGCTATTTATTTTCCAGAGCCGAACATTTTATGCGCTCTAAGTTGAGTGAGATTGCTTCAAAGGAAATTCCATAAATTAAAAAGTGCAATGAATGGAAAAGAACACTACAGTTCAATTAAAGCTTGGTGTCACCACCCATCAAGCATACAAGCATCTTCTGGAAATTGCCGTGATTCTTTTATGTCTGACAAATGTTGAGAGCAGGTCTCTGTGGGGGCCATGCCATCTGCTGCAGGACTCTTGTTCTTCTGTTTCTGACTCTGGCTGTATGTTTGTGGTTCATATTATGCTGTAAATGACAATAGATAATTAGCCATTATTTGCATGATGGATAATAATCAAAAAACTGAAAATTTTGCACCATGCTGCATATCATACAGCTGTCCTTTAAATTCTGACAAAATTCACATAAGTGCAGCTGTTGAGTGTTGTATTGTCATTATGCAGTAGTGAGTTCCCATTATGTAGCCTGTATTTTTTTTATTGCGTTTTGAAACAATAGCTAATGTAATAATAATAATGGAGCTATTGGGAATTTAAATAAAGCAAAGGGTAGCTTCAACTGGAAGATCTGCAACCCAGCAATGAAGAAATGTAAAAGCTGCATTTCCTCAAAACTTTTCCAAAATAAAGTGAAAACCAGATCAAACAACTCCAGCATGTCATTGTCAGCTAGCTTTGCTTTTAAAGTCGTGACATATACTCTCTTCGGAGACATGAGTAGCCTGGATAAATGCTGCCGAAGTTGTCAACAATCCACATAAATCTCCTCAGTGTGCCACACTGCCTAGGCCACCCAGGAGTATCTGGCCCAGAGGTTTGTCAAGGACAGGCAGAGGCAGATTCAGAACTGGCCCTCAGCCCTGTTTTTCCCCTAAGTGGGCTCTCTTCTGTGGCTTTAGTTCTATGCATTTCTCTGATGTTTGTGCCCATGTGCTGTAGCTGTAGCTGTATATAGGACACAGATTGTCTGTCATGCGTTTCCGCCTTTCTGGTCTTGGTTTAAACAGAGCGGAAAGTGAAAGCACTGCTTGGTGTGGGCAGTGCAGCTCAGCTCTGGCCAAAGATGACAGAGGGGGAAAAGATGGGATGGAACACCTGGAGTTAATGAAAGAAATGTAACGCTCATACGCAACATGAAGGGTCCTACAGGATCACAGCCTGCCAGATCCACTTAGAGGCTACATTTGTCACGAGGAAAGAACAGGGAGCAGAGAGCCAGTGTTGCCTGTTAGAGAGTCCTTTGCTGCACCAGTTTTTTAATCACTCAGCTTTTTCTGACAGCGACGTGAAACAGAAAGAGAAACAGATGCCATCAGCCCTCGCCTTAAAAAAATGAAGATGTGATATCAGTAGGCATTAGATATAGAGACAGTCTGTCATTGAATTTCAACCTGAAATCCATCTCATAGGGTCTCAGAGTCAGATTTAAAAATATAATAATATCTGACTTGAATTACTGCCATTGAATCATAGCTCAAAAATTAGCTGATCTATTGTAATAGCAGTAACCATATTGTCAAAATAAGCTTTTTTTCAAATGGTAAATGCTACAACTCTCTCTGAAAAATAAGTAAAATTTAATTTTAGCACAAATAAAGCATTATATTTATATTCAGTTTCATGTTCTTTGAGTCTGCACTTTACACTGACATTTTATTCATTCCTCAGAGGAAGACATAAAAGAAAATAGAGAGCCTGGCACTGCTGAGCTGCATGTCTCTGTGTTATGTGGAATAAAGCATCATACACTTAAGTGGGCAACCTTACAACATGATGAATGCTGTAGCTGTTGTTCCATTTATCTTTCTTTGTAAATGACATTTTTTTCTTCTGCGGTATTCTGAACTAAAATGTAGCTATAGCACGCTAGTAGCTATTTGTTCAGATTTTTTTTACCCTCCACTTTGTGATAACCTATTGTTAAATATACAACTCTTCTGTCTGCTTAGGGTAACCTAAACAGCACAGTGTTGTGCACTGTAAACAATAACTGACCTACTAGTAGTCCAGATTAAAAATGCCCTTTTTTTTGCAGGTATACATGATTTGATATTCAAAGAACCTTTTGTGTTTTTTATGCTTCACAATGAAGAATATCTTTTATTTGAAAATGAAGCGACACAGGCCTGAATTTTGGGTGTTTATCATGTGTGAACTCATAGTACACTCTCACTGCGTTTTGATTAGCAGTTAGTCTCATTAGCATTATTCTAAATGGGTGGCATTTGTTTTGTGCTCTATTGTTTGCCAGCCGACGCAGAAAAGAATATCAATGAGAAGAGCTTTATTGGGAATTTCGCTGTATTAAAAATAATGTATGTGACCACAGAGATAGGCAAACAGATGGTAATGTTAGCAAAGTGCTTCTAAGGTATTTACAGAGACATTATGAGAGAGGGATGTGACACTCCTGAAAGAATCCTGAATTAGAATCTATGAGAGTATTCAGTAACAGCAAAGATAATGGTAGAAGCAAAACTTTCATTAGAAAAAAGCTTTATAAAACCTTTTTTGTAGCAAAGTGAGCAAACTTTTAAAGTTTTTTTTTAGACTCTGATATTTTATAGTGTAATCTGATTTGACTGGTGATTGGTGGAGTTTCATTACCCTGGTGACCACTGAAATTACAGCTGATTTCAAAATAACTACCCAAATTAGATTCTAGATGACTACTGAGTGGCTACGACTTGCTTGTGAAAGAAATTATTTCCAGTTTCCAGGCATCTCACTAATGCCTAAGACATAATAAGACACAGAGCCACAGCGCTTAAAGAATCCTGAGTATAAAAGAATAGAAGAATGATGCTGTGATTGCGGAGATGGCAATATTCTTCCACCCCTGCCCCGTTGGCAAATTTGTGCACTTTTTAAGGAGTGCTCACACACCCCTACATTTCCTCTTAGCACCCCTAAAAATAACAAGAGAATAGTAGTAATGATAATGCATTTTAATATTATTTTCTAACATTTTTCTCTTACATTATATACAAATCAGTTTTGAGCTCTATCCAGTTGCACGGACTTCACGGTAGTATTTTACAGGACTCACTCTTAACATGAGATGGAAGGATGGCTGCCTCTCCAGTGAAGCAACAGACTACATACCTATTCTTAACTCAGGGGTAGCTTATGTGATGCCCTGTATTGAATCTGCTCATAAAGGGAGGATTTGTATGAATTCAAAAACCTTTATGTAAAAGCTCTTACCAGCTTCTTGTACAGGTGGCAACCCAATTTGCCTGTGTCTGTACTGAAATATTCTAATTTAACTGCTTGGTGATATGGTAGACTATCCCTATGTGGTTAAGAGACTGAAGCAATATTGTGCACATTTCTCTTCATATCTGCTTTGCTACAAATTGCTCTTCAATTTACTTTGGAAAATTTTGGCCATCAGGATTGAGTCTTTGCCTCAGAGTTATTATATCTGTGATTAATCATTCTCAGATTTTCTTAGACATTGCAATAGTTCATTCAGCTAATTTGGTTGCTTTTAGAATAACATTGTAATATGTACCTAACCAAAGAGGTGAAAAGCATTTAATATTTTTAAAAGCAGCAAATTTCATTATTAGTCTTACTAAAAGTAATTGATGAAGTATTACTGTTTTATTAATTTATTAATTGCAATGGACTGTATGCAGTGGCAGCACGGTGGCGCAGTGGTTAGCACTACTGCCTCACAGCAAGAGGGTCCGGGTTCAAATCCAACAGCTGGCTACCTTAGGCCCTTTCTGTGTGGAGTTTGCATGTTCTCCCCATGCTTGCGTGGGTTCTCTCCGGGTCCTCCGGCTTCCTCCCACAGTCCAAAGACATGCAAAGGGGGTTAGGTTAATTGGCAATTCTAAACTGACCATAGGTGTGAATGTGTGTGTGAATGGTTGTTTGTCTCTCTATGTTGGTTCTGCGATAGGCTGGCGACCTGTCCAGAGTGTACCCCGCCCTACGGCCAATGACAGCTGGGATGGGCTCCAGCACCCCCCATGACCCTGATCTGGATAAGCGGAAGATAATGAATGAATGAATGTATGCAGTGACACTCTGATGGGGGAGCTGATACCAGATAGGGGCTTCAAAAAAGCACTCATAAATGCCCAAAAGCATTGCCAAGGTACCAGTAATTATCTTGGAAAATTCTTTATTCCACTTCAAGCACGCTTGTGTCAGTGCAATAGCACGACTGGCTGAATATTCAGTTCAGTTGAGTTTTATTTTTACAGTGCCAGTGTACAACAACAGTCACCTCAAGGAGCCTTCTACAATATTAGAGAAAAAACCCCAACAATCAGACAATCCTTTATGAGCTGTACTTGGTGATGGTGGAAAGGAAAAACTCCCTTTTAACAGGAAGAAACCTCTGGCAGAACCAGGCTCAGGGAGGGGCAGGAATCTACTGCAGTTGTTTTCATGTTCAATTGATATATGATTAGCCTGGCATTGACGTCTGTCATTCAACTACCAATTTTGTCATACTGGAATTCTCCCATAGACTTCTAGCTAGGATTTTTATGCAGAACTTTGACTTTAGCCACACAAGTCAATCACCGTGTTAACACTAAACATCAGCATTTTCTTGGAGACGACACAGCATTCAGTAATCTTTGCTCTACTAAGACATTTTAGATTTAGTAGAAGCAGCTTTAGAGTGGAAACAATGCTGGGGAGTAAGGAAGCTGGCTACATCTGGATTTAATTGAGGTAGTGGCTCACTTTTTGAGTGTGTGTAAAATTATTCAGTTGGTGGGCATTAACCCAGTGTGTTACATATTGATGTGAATAAGTAACAGAAGAAAAGCCTCGGCTACAAACCACACATTTCAGGCAGTTCAGGAGCAGTGTTTTCTTTACTGTGGAATTTGGCCTTTGTAGTCAGACCTTATACATGGACAAAAAAGCCATGTAACAGACTAAAGGATAGAGAAAACCCCTAAAGCATAATACTCATTCCCTCATGTTTTCTCCAGAGCCCTGGATCAGGCTGAAGGCATTCATTTTCTGTGAGATATTATAGGATTGCAGGCCACGTGGAACTGTCCAGCGGAGTGAAAAAAAGATGGGTCAAAAGTTAAGATTTGATACAATGAATGTCTTCATTTTTAGTTGAACAGGATTGCAAATCTCTGAACAACAAAGCCTTTTGCAGCAACAGCTATTGTGAAGGTGTCAGTTGCTTCATTACAAATTGGTAGTTTCTTCCCAAGCTCACGTTGACTCCCCCAGTGCACCAAACAATAAGCAGCAATCTTATGAAATTTAGCTTGATTTCAGTGGGTTTTCACCCTCATTTAATGACATTTGAACAACGGTCAGCAGGCCTGCTGTACCCATTAATGTTTGACAATTAAAACAGATTTTTCCAGTTTACTAAAAATATGTATGTTGTTTGCTCTACTTATGGTTTGCTGTCAGTGAGGTTGCCAATATGGATGGAAAATGTTAGGGTGCAGAGTAAATGTAACGTCACATACCATACTTTTAACTATTAATATGAATTATTACTTACTATATTGAATGTGGCACAAACAAAATTGTCCATTTTCATGGTAAAAAAGCCCTTTAATTTCTGTATTCACATAGGTGCAACCAACCTGGGCAGCAGGGACTTCTTTTTTGTTTAGAGAATATAACCTTTTATTGCACTTAAAAAAAACTTTATATCCCTTGTAACAGACAACCTTGCCATCTTCAAATTTAAAAATGCTTTTCAGATGCACATGTGCAGATAGGCACACAAACTCTCTTTGTCCTTGTGAGTTATTCTGCCATATCTCGTTTGCTTCTGTCAACAGTGCCTGATATCAGAATGAATCTGAAAAGCAGCTCCTCTTTTCCTATTAGCATGCAGGAGAGACACCACTATTTTGCATGTGAATAAACAGTTATTAAAATTACCATCTGAATCTCAAGAGGATCAAAGATTAAACAGTTACGATGACTGACACTTTCTGATACCATTTTAAAGTAGAGGAAGTTATATTTGAATGACCCTGTGTTTACTCAGCCTCATGCCAGGAGGCTCTTCAGGCGACAGGGTGATGTACTGCATTGCGATGACCTTCAGCTGAATGACCTGGAATCGGCTACTAATGCTGTCAAGCACAAGTCCTTAATGTGCTTTTGAGCAAAACCCCAGATTAAGCTGCGTTGTACATAACAACCCTTTTCAGAGCAAGTTCTTTTATTGTAGGTTAGCATTTATATGAAGAAGCGAGAGCTTAAACTTCGCTATAACTTGATTTTAAAGAATATACAGTATATAAAGGATAATTTAGGAATTTTTACTAACAGATCAGGATTGCCACATTTTTGGTTGCCGCATGCATATTTATAAAAAAAAAACCAAGGCAGAAATGTTAACACAAGCATTTCTAAATAATAAAACGCTAATAAAAACAGGTAGAAAAAACATTACATTTTTCTGAAGAATGTGCAGTCAGGACATGCTTCCTGGGGAATGTTAGTTATTGCTTGAAAAGCTGCAAATAAAGGGGCAAGTGAAGCAGAATGAGCTGCAGAGGAATGGTGTTAATTCAGGTGAAAGAAGTGAGGAATACACAAAAATAACCTGATGTGTAAGTGCTGAATAGAAATGAGCTCAGAAAAACTTGGAAAGGAAAAAATTCTCGGTGAGGTAGCATCTAAAATTTTGTCAAAAAAGTTGGTAACAGCTAAGTGCCTTTCAGTCTTACTAGAAATGTTAGAAATTTCTTTATTTTACATGTTTTTTCGGTAGGTACTGTGGCAATATGCAGCCTTAATTTAGTTAACAGTAGATTTATGACTCCTTTAATATAATAGAATACCCTGTATATAAAAGATGGACATAGCCACTGGGTCTAAGAATTGCTTTTAACCTTCATTTTTCATTCTAACTGTAAAAAGAGATGAGTTGCCATGGTGACCGCGACCAAGGTGGCAGCGTAGTGTGGGAGCTCTGTACGACCGTGCACAGTTTAATTAAAACTCCTGAACAAGTGGCACTAACTCTTAAAGATAAAGCCCCGTGTTAGTAGACTAAAACCCCCCTGCAACCAAACAGAGCGACATGGCTACTCGGAAGCTCAGGGGTGCCAGTGAAACAACTTCGAGAGGTGTAACGGCTAACGTTAGCGGAGAGGCTGGCGCCGACAGCGGGGCTGGTGAAGCGGACGCTCTGAATGTGGTGAAGTCAATCCTGACAAAATTTGGAGCAGGGTTGGAGGCAGTCCAAGAAGAGATTAAGTCAC
>VUQH01052977.1:15405-30390 GCA_015106775.1 Etroplus canarensis | reverse complement strand
GGGGGGCATGTTGATGACGTAATTGCTTGTTTATTGAAAAAGGCAGATCAACACAAGCTTGCTTGTAATGAGTGGTTACTTGAGTTACCTATGGCTGCTCATCATCTCAAAGATGACTGGCCAGTCTCCTCTGATTTTTGCATTAACAAGGCATTTTCGTTGCCGCTCACTACATGTTTTTCTCTTTCTCTAACCATTCTCTGTAAACCCTGGAGATGGCTGTGTGGGGAAATCCCAGTACATCAGCAGCTTGTGAAACACTCAGACCAGCCAGAACTTGTCTTGACCACGTCTGTGTGCCGAAATGCATTGAGTTGGTGGCTGATTAGATGTTTGTTAACAAGCAGTTGAACAGATATATTAAATGAAGTGGTCAGTGAGCGTACAGTCGATTTACACATAAAAAGCACCACCCTGACATGAAGAAAATCCTATACACCTTTTTGCAAATATAAATATATTAACAGTGAGTGACACATTTACATCAGTGTGTTTAAGTGAGCCTAAGTTTCTTCTTCTTCTAATTCTTTTTTTTAATCAGGGCCACTTTTTTATATTACATTATCTTAACTTGACCATTTCCTATCACACAGGTCAACCATGTTTGCTTAAAAAGGGAAAAAACAGAAACTGAAGGAGAAGGGAGCAGAGAGAAGGCAAGATCTAACTGCAAATCATCCCTGACTGTCTACTCTGCGACCTGAACTCCAGGTTCCATGCTGACAGTTGTATACGTTCATACATGTATACACAACCTTATAAGGCGTTGTTAGATATTTTTACCAACCATTTCCATGCCAGAAAATATTTAAACGTGGTGGTCTAATGTCTTTGTCAGCTGGTTGGGACATGAATTTAGAATTAGAAGTCTTCACAGGTAGCCTACAGGAACAGAATTCTGACCCCAGTACGACCAGGCCTAAAGTTTTTAATTATTGTAGTATACATATATATATATATATATATATATATATATATATAAATTACAATTCAAATTCAATTCTTTTTAATCAGTTGGGGAAAATGAAAAAAACGCTGTTACTCTTTATGAATCGCTTATCATTTTTCTCATGTCACAGTTCCGCTCTTTCTTCCTCGCTTTCTGAATATTATTTCCTGCCCCTGGGCATCTGTATGATAAGTAATTTAAGTGAAGTGCCGAGTAGAGCTATTCAACTGCTTTGGAACTCATGTCATGCTTGCTATGTGCTGCTGTAACATAATTTGACCTATATCCCCCCCCCCACTGTGTAACGTGGATCCACAAACTGGCTGTAACTGTTTTAATCAGTGGGTTTTAAACCTAGATAGATTCACTTTTACATTCATAAAAGAAAGAAGAAGGGGAAAGAAAAGTGCCAAGGTAAAAGGAAGTGGGGGTGGCAGGAGAAAGTCAAAGAGTTATTGTCATTGAATCATGCCAATAAAGCTTTTTGAAGTGGACTCACAACAGAAACACAGAGAGGTGGTGAAGAGTGGAGGTGAATTGGCCTCTTCACTTCATGCCAGTAAAATTCATTTGAAAATTGGAGTGGAAATGAAAGCGATTTGGAGCCTGAGTGTAAGTGGCAGAAAGAGAGAGTGGTCTTGCCAACTGGAATAGTATGCCACTGCTAAACTTAAGCAGACAACAAGAGGGGGCAGACGAGGAGAAGAAGGGGCGAAGGGTTTCCGCAGATCCCCAGACTGAGGAGAAATGTCAATGGGAGGAAAGAGCAAAAAGATTTTTTTTTCTCCCTCAGAAGTTTGTAAAAGGAAAATGGCATAGAGCAAGCAGTAAACAGAAAGACAGTGAGGTATATTGTGTGGTGTCCAGCCCTGTGAATAGCTCTGCCATTTGCTTTACCCCTGCTGTCTTTTGTGCGGTCAGCCTCGGCATTGGCAACCAGTTCATACGGCCATTTCCTGGTAACAGATTAGAGCCACACATTTTCACAGTAGTGTTTTACAAAGATTTAGACAGGAAATGCTAATCAGTGAGATAGTTATCAAACTACCTGTTTTTAAAATATTGCTGTTACATCTAATATCTCTGCTGGATAATTTAGGATTTGTAGATAACAATTGCATTCGTGCATCCCAAGGGGGCTTGTTTTCATTTAATTATATTTCACTAAACACTTAATTTCTAGTTCGAGGTTAAAGTTCCTTATTATCACACAGAAATTATGCACTGGTCAAACCATTTTGTTCCTCAGCAGTATTGTTTATTTCTTGGTTTTTATTTCCCCAGTCTATGAAGTGTTAAATTTTAGGACTTCTCAGAAATGCATCAATGATGATTGGAATGATGGACATCCAAAGATGGGATCCACCACAAGAAAAATATAGTGTAGTGATACACTTATGTGAAAAGCAAACATGGTGGTGCCACAAATTACCAGAACATACAGCAAATAAAAATTCCACAGACTGTATATAAAAGATGGACATAACCACCCTAACACTAGCAAGGGACAAAATTTGAAAGAGAAGGTGGAATTATCAGCTTTATCTAACATAATTAATGACATTCCTAGACTGTATGGGTGCATCATACAGACTTGTACATCTACAGTAAGTGATAGTACCTTAGTATTTACCTTAGTAAATACTAGAATTTCATTGAGCAAAAGTGGAGCACTGATGTCTTCTTTGACCCGTTAGTACAACTAACCATGCTGTAAGTCATATTATTTGCCAGATAATATCATTAAAAAATCTCTAAGAGGCACCAACACCACTTACAGGGTCAAGCAGTCTAGTCCAGTGATTCCAGTTAGTCGAGGTGAACCCTAGCGGACAGCTTTAATTTAAATGGATGTTAGGGGGAAAAAAGTACCCCCTGGTAAATTGTATTGAAGCAGGAAATTAGCTCTAGAGACCAAAACCATTTTTGCACCAGGCATGTTTATTTCTGCTCTCAAGTTGGGCATTTGACCGTGGGGATTGACTCACTTTTGGCATGTCCATATGGGCTTCATTTTTCAGCCCTCAAGATTGCTGCTTGGTTGACAAGGCTATGTTTACAGTTTCTCTAATATGTAGTCATGGATGCTGCAGTAGCTATACATGCCAATATCGTCCATCTTGCCAAAGCTTACAGATTCAAACAGATTGTTTAAATGTCGCTGGTTGGGGTGCAGTAAGTGCAATGCGGCACGAGCACAGCAATGAGTTGCAAAGAAATGGAATGAAGATCAATTTAATTTGGAACTGCTCAAATTCACTTGCAGATAAATATGCCTCACAAATCAGTTATTATATTAAACTTTATCCACCTGTTTTCCAGTTCAAAAAATACATTTTATATACAATTGACATAGTCTGTGCCAAAATATTCATTATTTCTGTCCCAGCCTTTTTTACTCTGCTCTCTTTTAGTGTGTTCTCTGTTAATCTGAACTTCCTCATGTACACACGTGCATCCCCTGCCTCACTGGCAGACACAGAGCGGCTGATCGAGTGAGTATTTGACAGTAAAATGAATGGCAATAGAAGGGAAATGGGGCAGGCTATAGTAAACATATTACGGGCATATATATCAAACATAGACTTAATGGTGAAATTGAGGGGAAAAGAATCAGATGGAAAACTGAAGAGTAAAATTGTTGTTTGAATGCATGAGATCAAGAGAGTGAATCATAAAAAGCTATAATTGAGAGAGAGTGAATAAAAGGAGGTGTAATCCTCTACCTATGCAGCACAGACGGAATTAGCTTCACCCTTTCATCACTAGCAGCCTTAAACCAGGTTGGACAGCCATTAAATATCTAATCAGTCATTAAAATATAAAGCATGTTCTATCTGGTTATATAAACATATTCTGCAGTATTATAAATATATGCTAAAGGGGGGATGTTGCAAAAAAAGTGACTGTAGCACCTGACATTTATATATTGCAAATAACATATACAATATATAAATGTGGTTTGATTGAAGTAACACCTGACATTTATATGTAGCTTCTCTGTTTCCACGAAGATCTGATTGTGATTAGATTACCTTGTGGCAGCTGTGTACATCAACAGCTCTATGTCCTTATCATTAAAGTGTGATGGTCCCTTGATGATTCTTTGTGTCCACACAGCTTTTAGAGGTTTCTAAAGTGACGGATGAATCCTTCTTTGAGAAGTGAAATGCCAGTGATAACAGTAATGGAGTTCGCCAGGGTAGGATCAGGGTTAGAGTTTTATATGAGTTCTATAAGGAGTGTAATGATGAAAAACAAGTGAATAAGACAGCTGTAGAAATCAGTAGTAGAAATGTGAGGAAAAACTGTTGAAGTGGAGGCCCTGTTCATTATTGATCTGAATCTTGCACAGGAAAATATATTGCAAGTGCCTTCGGCTAATTTGTCAGAAGTTTAACACCGGATGCCCTTCCTGATGCAACCCTCCATGGCGAGAAGGGATTGTGTCCGCATCTGGAATTGAACCAGGGACCTAAATTATTCTTCTTAACCCTAAAAGCGCTTTGAGTGTTCATTAAGACTGTAAAGTGCTATTTAAATGCAAATACATTGCATTACATTAAATATACAGATTTTAGTAAACATGTTAATAAACTTTTATAAAAAAAAAGTATAGTCATATGAAAAAGAGTTTTCAAAGGACTCTGTGCAGCCCTGTTGAAAACTAAGTATGCCCCATAATTTAGTAGCTTGTAGAACCACGTTTTCTGTATGTTTTAATCAGTCTCTCACATTGTTGTAGAGGAATTTTGACCCATTTTTCTTTGCAGTGTTGCTTCAGTTCATTGCGGTTTGTAGGCATTCATTCATGCGGAGCTCTCCTAAGGTCCCATCACAGGATTTCAATTGGGCTGAGGTCTGGACTTTGATTAGGCCACAGCAAAATGTTCATTTTTTTTCTTTTTCTGCCATTCTGTTGTAAATTTGCTGGTGTGCTGGTGATCATTGTCCTGTTGCATTACCCAGTTTGGGCCAAGCTTCACCTGTCAGACAGATGGCTTCACACACAGTGGCTGCAAAGTGTGCAGGTCCTGTGGCTGCAAAACAGGTCCAAATCATCTCCCCTCCATCACCATGCTTGACAGTTAGTATTATTAGATGTTTGTGTTGATATACTGTGTTTGTCAACAAACGTAGCACTGTACATTCAGGGCAAACATCTCCAGTTTGGTCGTGTCTGCCCAAAGGACATTTTTCTACAAGTTTTGCAGTTTGTTCAGATGGAACTTTGCAAAGATAAACTGTGCTGCTATGTTCTTTTTAGTAAGAAGTGGTTTTCTTCTGGCAACCCATCCGAACAAGCCATACTTGTTCAGTTTTTTTATTAATTACACTGTCGGGAGCTTTAGCATTTAACATGCTATTCAGAGCCTACAGAGTCTGAGCTGTAGCTCTTGGGCTTTTTTTTTTTGCAATTTCTTAGAGCATTGCATGGTCTGAACTTGGGATGAGTTTGCTGGGGCTTTCACTCCTGTGAAGATGTGTGGCATTGTGACAACACACACCTGAATGCTCCAGACCAGCAAACTGCCAAAACATCTGCTTTTATAGAGGTGGTCACCTTTGCTGATGACCAGTTAATCAAGCACATTTGAATCATGTGTTTTTGTCATAGAATGTACACAAGACATGGACGTAGCTGCCATAATGTCACCTGTTTGTAGAGCACTGTTTTAAAGCCTTTAAGTTGGTACTTTGATCAATATGATCTCTGTTGAAAATGGATGGGAATCTTAAGTGGCTTGGTTAGCAAGGTGCATAAATTATTCAGTGAGATATTAATTGGGATGCCACTTTTAGTTAATAAATGAGGCTTAAAACAAAATGTACATACTGGAAAATCTGAGCAACTGATTCCTTACAGTACCTTGTAGCATATCCAAGCACTTATCAAGCAATAGGTGAATAACTAAGAAACCAGGGACACTGCAGTCACAAGGTAGCCACACCCAAATCTTCATCATCTTTCTTATTCCAGAACGCTACTCTTATCTATACTGATTAAGACTGCAATCTTTCCAGGAACCAGAACAGGACACTGTGTCCTTCTAAAGTTTATGGTTTGGAGTTTTGTACCCTTCACATCATTTTAGAAAGACAGAACTGTCTTAGTTGTGGTGGTAAAAACATATCATATTCAAGAGATGGCAGAAATCCCACATTTATAAAATGTGTCACAAACCTAGCAAATGCTTCTTGGGCCTTGTAATGTTTTGTTTTTTCATACCTGTAGCTCTAACCAAACATTGAACACTAGACTTAAATACTAAGTCCTGATAAAAAAAAAAAAATCATGGCAGACTTTAAAACATTTTTTCTTGTAGGTAACAGAGAAACATGAGTGACAGGGAGAGGCAGAGAGACTGATAAAGAGAAAGATGGTACCAAAGAAAAAACAGAGACAAGGATCTGTATTCAGTCTTTTGATGAAAGCATTCACTTTAGGGTTGTCCTCAGTGAAATCTTCCACCCAGTGTTTTGACAGTGGCATCTTGTTGTATGAGGAAATGGATAAGGAATCAGAGCCCCCACCCATGACAAGGGCTGTTATGTCGGTGCGGGGTAAGCTAAAGTTTTCACCACTAACATCTCAGATTATTTTTTTTTAAAAAGCCTGAACTTAAATGTATTTCCTGACTGAAGCTTCCCTAAAAGCGTGCCACTTTGTGAGTGAGGGAAGGAGCAGTCAAAAATACTCATGCTTGTATTTTCTTGCTATTGTGGAAAGCATCAGCCAGCTGGAGTTTTATTAAAAATGAATTTAAAAAAAGCAACCCCTTCAGGAAACTCTGAAAACATTTGCCTGATTTAAACTAAATATAAGCATTTGAATCACTCAATATCTTCACTCTGGTGCTGTCAGATTGCATTGATGCACCACATTAATTCACTGTAAAATCGTTTGAAAAAACAGTCACTACCATAATGCAGTAGGTAACTCCCCAAATGCAGTGCTGCTACAGTTTGATGCTTTTTGTGATCCCCTTATTCCATAATTATATTTAAAACTTTTTTACCTTCTCCTGAGACATTTTTGCACTGCTTTTTCAAGCCAGGGTAGAGCAGACTCTTCAGTCTGCAAGGAAAGTGTGCTGAAAGTGAGGCTGGTGTATATGCTGTATCATGTTGGACTTCAAGGTAAATTGTGATCATTTGTGGCTAATTCTAGTCCTGTCTGCTTTCTTTTAAACCGTTTTAACCATTTCCTCTGAGTGTGACACGACATCCTGTGTGGGTTGCTGTAAATTATTCATGGTAATTAATTTATGGTAAAATTGCACTTGAGAAATGTGAAATGTACAAGTAAACATGGCTGTCGGTGAACAAATGTATCTTTAAAAAGTCTGTGATGGACAAAAACAAAATCTGTGTCAGACTTGAGGCACCTGAGCGTGAGGCCCACAGCTGGGGGCTAAACAAATGCTCCATGTATTGTAGACCATCTTGAATTACATCAAGGCACATGTTGGTGGAAGGGAGATGTTTTCACTGCCACAGTCGTGGCTTGTGGCTGCAGAGGTTCTTCAGTCCACTTGACTCTGCGTCACTCTCCATCAGTGCTGATCCCATCATGCAGCTTAAAGCTCATAAATGGCCTGGAAACGATGGAGCACTACAGCCTGTTTGGCCGCATCAGCTGATTAGCATTCATATCCTCTCCTGCTCTTTTGCTGCTTCTCTTTAACTCAGACACACACTCTTTCTCTCTCTGTACCCTCTCTCATTATGTATTGGTTTGTTCCCAGATGCAGAGCATGATGTATGCTCTATATTTACATATCACTTTGTTCTGTGGCCGGGCCATCTGTCACTCCTCTTCCCGTGCTTCACTTTAACTATTTTCTCAGTGTAATTTCACTTATAATTTGCAGTTCGTGTTCGTGTGTGTGTGTTACACATGGGAGTGTGCCTAATACTTTACTTTAAGATGCTGAGTTCAGCAATTGCTTACTTAATTCTGACTGGAATAACTTAGGGTACCATTAAATCTCTCACTCTCTCGCTCTCTCTCTCTCTCTCTCTCTCTCTCTGTGCGTGTGTGTGTCAGGGAGTCCCATGGATTTTCCCAGCTCCTTATTTGGCTAACAAGATATACTTCAGATAGGAATGAAGGGGGAGTGAGTTAGCCAGGCACAGCGTGGAGAGAAATGGAGAGAAGATTGGGAAACTCCCCGTGATGATAGAAAATAGTTTAAGTGACACCGAAGATGGTCTGAAGCAAACACGCTCACTCTCTCACACACACACACACACACACAAGTTAGACAAAAAATAGAGAATAACTCATTTTTATGGCTTTGTCAACTGTTCCGTATAGTGTTGTCCAATAAAAATGACCATTACCATAAACATCATCTTTATAGCCCTGTGCGGTATCCAACTGATAAAGTAACAGAGAAAACAAGCAAAATGGCTGTCACTGCAGCTTCTTGCTCAACCACTGGCTCAGTCGAGGAGATGTCATTTGTTTTTTCAAAGAAACTAGAATCTTTTTACAATGGAGACATTTTGGAACACTCGGATTGCAACTGGAAGCTTCCCAGTTATTCTTTTTAAACTCTAAGCCTTTGACAATTTGGCTGTAACCTTGTTTTTGATGTCTTTTATTCATACTGAATATTGGTAAAGCATTCCTGATTTAAAATTGATTTAGTCATTTCTAGTTAGGTCACAGATGTTTAGGGAACGTTCACCTTACCACAGGAATCCCTAACAGCCCTTGATACTAAAAATACCCACCATTTTTCATTATGTAGGAACACAAATTTTTATTTGTCATTCTTGAACAAGAACATTATTTCCTCGTTATGTCACAGCTCTAACGTTTAATGTTACCCCCGCTGACAGGTGACCATGTGACAGGCTTACAAGTCACTACTGCAGAATGTCATACAAGTCTCAATACAGGTTATTGCATATAATAAAGGTCAAGTGCCAGATGCCACTAATGTAAAAGTTTAGCAAAAGAAAAGAAAACTCAGGCCTCTAGACCATCTTGTGTCTGTGGCCTATTGTATAACATAAGCTTACCAAATGACCTCAACATTGTCTAATTGCCGTGCAATTACAGATCCATCTGTCGTTTTTCCCGTGTGGATCCATAATTTGGTCTCCCTAAACGAATAATTGCATTTCCGATGTCCTGATGTCAGGGATGTTGTGGGTACAGTTTTGTTGTCAGCGCAAACTGTGACATGTCAAGTGTGAGAAATGGTTTGGAAACGGTTTCCAACAAACGAACAAAAGGTCAGACCAGTAGCGTCTGAACAGCTGACCTTCAAATGTAGAACTTCAAAAGCTACAAAAACAGTATAACGAAATTATAACTTAACCTCAATAGCCTGAAAGGTCATATCAGCTAGTGAGGTGCCGTTTAGCCTTTATGAGCTTATCTTTGTCAGTTTGGGATCAGTTTTTCTATTATCTCCTGAAGATGTTAACTGAATTCATATTCGGGCTGCACCAATTAAACACAATATATTTAAACCTCACTTTACTTAGCTCTGCCACAGGCGATTGGCCTACAAATTCTTCATTATGAAATGTGCCAATAGCTGAATTCTATATATAAACATATTGAAGATATCACACATAGTGAATATTGCATTAACACTGTGCGCCTTCAGTTTTTCCCATGGAACAGCTACCATATATTGTACGCTGTTTAACAACTTAGGAATCAAAAACACGACTGACTTTTACTTATCCGGTGATAAAGAGAGGTGAAACAAAAATATTACACATTTAAGACTAAACAGTCAAACAGACAGACACTCAGACAAATTGGAAACCTTACAGCCCACATGGGACCCACTGCAGCCTTATCGCAGGTGTAACATTTTGGTTTTTTTCTATTAGCCTCAATAGAGTCAGGATTATGTGTATTAGTGAGCAGACTACATCTTATTAGAGAAGGCATGGCTGAGCGCTGTTAGCTTGTTGTTGTGGTTTCCCACAGAGGTCAGCATCATTATAAGCGTCGTCTTACAAAAGCACTGCAAGTAAACAGTACACACCAACCCACAGGCACCCACTTAGTGCTCTCTTGTGTAAAGCGGTATCACTATTATGTGCATTTACACACTCTTACTAATAAAATCACACTCTGCTATCAGTGTCAGAATCAAATCCATGTAAGCGCAGACATCAACATCTAAACTAATTTTCTGTATGTTAAAGAACGACTTGTTATCTATGAGCAAAATTAAAATGAATATTGACGCACTCTTCATGCGTCCACACAAAGACATACCATGTACATATATCTATACACACAAACACACACGTGCTTCTTTTATTTAGTCTGTGACCGAAGTCCACCCACCAGCAATCTGTTCCACACAAACAAACCAGCTCACAGTCTGAAAGGCTAGATCTTTACACACTGGCACACACGCACTCAACTCCCACTTTGCCAAACTCACTTTTAAACAGTTTGGACAAAAAAGATATGCAGGCAAACCTGCACACAAACAAGCACATGCTCACGTTTTTGACAGTAAACTCTCAGCTGTGTCATTTTTTAAAAGCACTCGAAATATTTAGGATTTTAATCACGGCTTTCAACACAAGCAGAGATAAACATGCAGGTTTGTCCCATCACGGTGATGTTATTTGGACTTGGTTGTCCTCTGCCCTCCTTTTCCCAGCACACACAGCCACATAGCCACACACAGACACTCCAGCCGAGCTGCAGAAATTTCCCCCTCAAACTTAAAATAAAGTGGTGGTTCCTCAAATTTTCCAATCCAAATACGTCGCTAAGGCAGGTTGCTGAGGAGAAGGGAGTGACTGGCACTGCTGCCTGTTGTGCTCTACAACTTCCTGTGTGCGTGTGTGCAGTATGTTTGTGTGTGAGGCATTGGAAAATGCTTTGTTACTGTCAGATGTGTGTCATATAACAGAATGGTTCTTCAGGCTAATCACATGTTGGCAGTTAAGTATATATAATGCACATAAACTCAAAGACTGTGCATAAAGGCTTTTACTTTGAAGTTCTTCAACCACTGTCTTATAGTTGAGTCAAATGGAATGATTTGGTGTGTTTTAGCAAACAATCCAAAGCATCAAATAACCTGTTTGGCATGAACTATGATAGATATTATGCACTCACCAGCCATTTTATTAGGCACAGCTTGCTAGTACCAAATTGGACCCTTTTTGCTTTCAGAACTGCCTTAACCTTTCGTGTCACAGATTAAACAAGGTGCTGGAAACATTGCTCAGAGATTTTGGTACATATAGACATGATAGCATCACACAGTTGCTGCAGATTTTTTGGTTGCATATGTGTGATGTAAATCTCACATTTGACCACATCCCAGAGGTTCTCTATCACCTGACTGTGGAGGTTATTTGAGTACAGTGAACTCATTGTCATGTTCAAGAAACCAGTTTCAGATGATTAGACCTTTATCCTGCTGCAAGCACACTGTGGTCATAAACAATGCTCAGCTGGTACTAAGGAGCCCAAAGTGTGCCAAGAAAATATCTCCCACACCATTATACTGCTCCGCCATCAGCCTGAACTTTTGATACAAGGCAGGATGGATCCATGATTTCTTGTCGTTGATGCCAACAAACACTGACCCTTTTCTCCAAATGCACCACCAGAAATCGAGACTCATCAGACCACACAACATTTTTCCAGCTCTCTGTTGTCCAATTTTGGCAAACCCGTACCAACTGTAGTCTCAGTTTCCTATTCTCAGCTGAAAGGGGTGGCATCTGGTGTGGTCTTCTGCTGCTGTAGCCCATCTGCTTCAAGGTGAGATGTGCTGTGCATTTGGAGATGTTTTTCTGCATACGCTGGTTATAACGAGAGGGTATTTGAGTTTCTGCTGGCTTCCTCCTTCCAGCTCAAAGAACTGCTGCTCACTGGATAGTTTCTCTTTTTCTGACCACTCTGTAAACCCTAGAGATGGTTGTGGTGGAAAATCGCGGTAGATTCTACTTTCTGAAATACACACACCAACAACCATGCCACATTCAAAGTTGCTTAAATCAACTTTCTTCCCCACTCTGATGGTGTTGGAACTTCATCAGGTAGTGCTGATCATGTCTACATCCTTAAACTGCTGCCACGTGATTGAATGATTAGAATAAAGAGAGTGCATTGTCTTTTCTATCTATTCTTCTGGCTTTTTTCAAACTTGACCCTCCAAGAAGGCTGCACTGCTGCCTCTAAGCAAGAGGGTCCTGGGTTCAAACCCAGGCAGAGCCCCACATGCTAGAGTACATGCTGTCTGAGGACACTCTTCACCTTCCTGGTTAAATTAAGGTCGATAATAGAAAAATACATCTATAATATCACATGCAAACCACTATTTGATGAATTATTGTGTTTTTCAGATATGTTTCCATTTACATGTGACCGTTGAGGCGTTAAAGTGTAAGACTACTGTTCCTTGCTTGTTTGTGGCATGTTTGGTGAACACAGAACACATGTTGCCACATATTTTTCCTTGTCCTCTTTCAAATGTGATCATTCTTATCTCTTCTATTATCATGGTAAACACTAACTCTCCATACTGTAGGAAAACCAGAGCCCAGAATGTGCAGAATCATTTATTTTGTGATGGACTGAGTGTGGAAACTTATGATGTCAGGAAACCAAATGTGAAGGTCACCAACAAATGCACTGAAACTCTATTTTGGTACATTTAGGTCAACCAGTGCCAAAGGTATGTGTTTGTAGTGTATGTGACTCAGTTTAGCTGTTTTTTGAATAACTATTTCGCTGTTTATTCAGTTAACTTTTATTGGTATTGCTGGTTCTTAGTAAGTTTAGCTGTTATAGAAACATGGACAGGAAGAAATCCTGTGTATGAAAGACAGTGGAGTGAAACAGCTGAACACAGGGAGGAAAGGAGGAGCTGTAACGTGTTGGAGAAGTGATGTAGTAGAGGTCTGTCACAGCTGCTCTGATGTTCCCTTATTTTTTATGCTCTTTAGCAAAGTCAGATGGAGGACATCTCTGTGGAAACACACAGATGTACACACATTGTGGTCCCCGGAGTAATATGTGTGTGTGTGTGTGTGTGTGTGAGAATTTTTGAATTCCTGCAGCTGAAATTCATTTAGTGTGCTCATGCGTGGGCGTGAAAGTGTGCTAGTGCGATACATTTACGAACGCTGCCATCCAAGTGTGATACCACCTCTGTTTGTGTGAGTGCTCTATGGTTTTTCTATACCTGTGAAGATTAATTTGACTTTGAGCATTTTTTTGAAAAGTGGCATTTTTCCTTTTGAGATGTGTCAAATATTTGTTTGCTTAGGTTGAGTTGAGTGCACTCTGTCAATGAGGGCCCTTCAAGTATATATGTTACATGTGTATATATGAAAACTGAAAATTTTACATACAGTATGTCAGTATCTATCCAGTCATGACATACATACAAACACAGAAGCATTTGTCCACATCAGGCTTATTTTAGTATATATAGTTGGATTTGCATGAGACAAATAGAGATGCACAAAGTGGCACTACTTACTACAAAGGATGTGGACTATTGTGCATATCGAAGTCTCTCTCACACACATACAAATCCGTGCGGTGTGGGACTTATTCTCAGGGTGTCGGATGCTACAGTTTCTGTTGGCATCTCAGAGGTGCACTCAAGGTGTTCTGAGGTGTCAGAAAATATGCCTCTGGTCACATTTGCGTAGTCAGGACCTCATGGCATCAAATTTGAATGCACCCTTTTGCTATATTTTTCAAAATGCAGGGTTAATGTTGTGATAGTGCCTATCTGAAAACAATTTGTGATGTTTCCCTGGACTAAGACAAGTTTTTGTGCTTAAATTTAACGAAACAGCAAAGGAAAAACAGTGCAAACCACTAAGCTCCTAAACAAGTCACGTACTATGGCAGCCCAGATGACTTTTAATCCACCATCGCCCATTCTGCCTTCTTTGTACTGTACTGCGCAACAGTCTTGGGCCACCCCTCATTTTGTTATATTTTGCTTCCCAGGAGCCAGACTTTATTGACGTTTTTAAAGTGGTCTTGAGCAATACGTCTTCCATTTTTGAAGGTCTTTCAAAATGTTCTTTGGACATTGGCTGCTTTTTCACTCATTTTCAGTCCAGTCTTTGTACCTAACCATTTTCATAGGAATTTTTTCCTCTCATTGAGCCACTTAACATTGACCTGTGAATAATTCAAGAATGAAACAGGAACCTAACACAAAGAATGAACTGATGTTGTGTCTACACATAACACAGATGAACAGGATTTAAAGTCATGTCCTTCAGACATAGAAAAAAAATCCAGCAATGACCAGACATGGGACCTAGGAGATGCATCTGGCCCTTCAGTTGATCTATTTACTGTTCGCTGAAGCCTCATCAGAAATGCTCTCAGTGAAAGAGTGGTTGTCAAGAAGCCTTTCTTTCTAAAGGAAGGGAACAAAGGAGGTATGCCAGGTTGAAGTAGTGTGGGATCATCTAGACAGAGAACAAAAAGCAACTGACATCCAAAGAATAATGTTGGAATGCTGTTCAAGGAGACATGGAGACTCCTGAAAGAAATCACAAGAAAGCTTGCCTAAGAGTTCTGGCCAAAGGTGGCCATTCCAAATATTGACTTTCAAGCACGTTAGAATTCTACAAGCTGTGTTTTTGCCATATGTACTATATTTCCCTTTGTTTGCGCATTTCAGTCATAGCACCTATTTCCCAGTTTTCCAGCAAAATAAAGAAATGAAGGGTGTCTTAAAAGTTCTGCATAGTACTGTATTTATGAAGATTTTTCTGCTGCTTAAAGTGGACTATTATCTCCCAGCGTCCAATATCACCAAACTTGGTATATTAGCCCTAGTACTGCAGGACCTCAATATATTGATGTCCCAGATAAGTTTCGTGTACTACTGGTCGTCGTATTGATCACTTCCGGTGTTTTCATTCATTGCCGGTCGTCTAGCTGGTCGTATAGCTGTCAGTACTAGGGTTAAGGCACCAGCACCAAGACAGCCAAAAGGTTGAGTGTGTACAGTACGTGCCCTCAAATTTGTCAAATACACTCGTCATTA
>VUQH01052977.1:1858-15385 GCA_015106775.1 Etroplus canarensis | reverse complement strand
ACACACACACACACACGCACGCACGCACGCACGCACACACACACACACACACACACACACACACATTATTGGTCTGGAAACAATCTTCTCCACCCCTGTTAGTTACCCAAACATGTTGTTGCCATGGCAACCGGATAGTGTGCACTATAGCCAGCATGATTGCTGCGCAGAGAGAAGTGTGTGTGTGTGTGTGTGTGTGTGTCCTTGTAATAAAGTGTGTTTTATATGTGAGATGAAGGTTCGGATGATAAATCCAGCACATTAAGAATCGATTAGATCTGCACTGATACATTGTCTGGATAACTTTGTTTGACTGCGTGAATATGTAGGAATGTGTGTACTGTAGGACTCTGTGTTTTTTCCAGCATGTTGGTCATCTGTGATCTTTGCCTGTTTCAACAGAACAGTCATTATTCTCAAACTCTGGGAAAAAAAGCCCACTGGTTCATCGAAGCCGTCAAAAATGATTCACTCCTATTTCATCTGAGTCAAAACATGCAAACCATCACTGATAGAATGTTTCACACAGACACTGACAGATTAGGGTAATAATACAGAACATTTGGTCTTTGGCCGATGCTTTTGTTTTTTGGGGGAAAGTGGAGCCCAAATCTGTATTCACATGAGACTGCTGTTTTTCTGGGTCCCTCTGTGATTTGTGTTCATTTCAGAGTTTCATGCTCTCAATCCTGTGCAAATCCGCCATTGCTGTAAGGCATAACTGGAAAAAAGAGAGGTGCTTAAAGTATGGGTTATCCAATATTTCGTTAGTCAGCAATTTGGTGGCAATTTGGTGACAATTTGGTGTTGCATTTTTTCCCCCACCAAGGCTGAAAGGGAGTTGCAATGAAACGTCAGTCAAAGCATGTGGGTACAAAGGGGAGATGTGTTCACCATCCAGCTAGTTGGTTAATCCTGGTCAAACATAGAAATGGCATTGAATGTGGACAGCTGAATCGCAAATTCAAAGCAAATCCTGTACATGTCAGGTGATTTGGTTATGCATGAATGGGAATTTTTTTTTCACAATGGGAGTGTAAACATCACCTGAGCATCTGCACTCCATTATTTGGGAGTATAAGAGCCTTGCTCAAGGGTTCCACCATGAGGCAGCTGTTCCAGCTGTTGTGTGAGCGTTAACTTGCAGCCTGTTGATCAGAGCTTCTCTATGCCAGAAGGTGAAGTACTCTCCATCTGCTGTTATGGAACAGTGGAAAATGGACTAATCCCTCTTGTGTAATGAGTTAACCTATGACAGTTGCGTGTGTGTGTTGGTGTTTGCAATAGTTTAATGAATTGATGTTTGCTGTGTTTGTACCATGCAATACATCGATTAATCTGTGACATTCTTGTTTATAATGAAATTATTAGCAGAGCTGCTGCGTGTCTTCAGTTATAAAAGAGGCACGCTGTGGATGCCAAGGCTTTCAGTCATGAAAAGTACAAATGAATGTTAGTCAGGTAAAAGGTGCATTTGTAATTACTAGATCATTGTAATGGTTGTGTTACTTTGTATTTCTAATTAACTAAATTTAAAATGGGAAATATGAAATATTTTATTGATTGATAAGACAAATTACTGTGTCATTACTGTCAAATTTAACTGCATGAACTCCCCAATGTTAGCTGAAGTAAGTTTTGTGTCTTTCTGGAACTTCAAGCCTTAAGTCTCGATCATGGTGGTCTATTGCTAGCTAAACCTTAGCACTGTTCTTGGCAATGGACGCACTGGAATGCACAACACATATCCACATTAGGGCTGGGCGCTATAACAAAAATTTCATATCATGATAATCATCTTACATCCTGATAACGATATGTATCATGATATAGCACATTTTCTGTAAATTCAAAGAATTCATAGTTTTTATATTGACCAGATGGAAAGGACTATTTCTCTTTTTTTATTTTGCTCATTCATATTTGATTATTTTTCTCCATTTGTTTAGAGCTTATGGGCAAATGTTTGATTGAATATTTCAGGATCAGTGATGCTGTTTTCCAGAGAATGGATTTCACACCTGTTGATCTCCTGTGTGGAACTTGACCTGCCCCAGAGCAGGTTAGGTCTGCAACACAAGTTGGTGATATACCCCTGTAAGAAGTGAACCACCTTCACAGTTCTTAAAACCCAGAGTTAACCCTTAAGTTCCCTGGATAAGCTCAAATCTGGCTATATAGTTCAGGTCTCAGCAGTGTGGGACAAATGGCAGTAGCCGAAAGGAGCGCGGTTCTGCAGTATTTTAAAGTAGAAAACGAACGACTCTACGTGTTAGGAGTAAACCTACGTAACCATGCAACTGAAGAGATGTGCTGCTGCTGATAGCACTAATGTTAGCGACACTTTGCAAACTAGCATGCAATGCTACACAACGAGCCGCACACTTCAGCGATGTTTAAAACCCAATTTGATTATCAAAGAATGTAATTAATGGTTTCAAATAGCCAATTTTTAATCAATTAGTCAGTTAGTGGCCAGGAACATCCTTAATAAACAGAGTATTTTGCAACACCAGAATAAAAGATGTTTCGGACTCGTCAACCAATATATACTGTGATATCGCACAGCCCTAATCTACAGTAATTAAAATCTATAAACATTTATGTTTTGAAGTGGTTGTACACACTGCCATGTGCCTTTTAGTCTTCAAATGGCTGCTCAGTGGAGAGAGGGTGGATTCAAATGTAATACTGCTCGCTCGAGGCTTGCAGACGATTCAACACAGGTTGCAGGTCTGTGATCGGAGATAAAGCTTATATAAGCTGTTATGTGTGTACCCATTTCTCACGCTATAGGGCAGATTTTGAGCTGTCTTTGTTATTGCCTGTAGTGGATTTGGATCAGAACATGGGTTTTGTTCCAGACTGGAAACACAAGATAAACACACTCATAAGCATATGTCCACAGGCACTCAGTCACACACCACACAAATGCTACATTTGCCGCACCCCGCTCTATAGCGCCGTGACCTGGAATATTGGCTGCCATGCCAAATATGATCAAGGCCAACTCCCACAATAAATACACACACTCGCATTCACTCACTCCGTAGTTGCTGCTGTACTTTATTGGTGAAAACCTATTTTTTCAGAGAAAGGAATCATTGCCTTGCCTTTGTTAATGGACAAAATGCTGTTACAGTTTACAGGCTGATTTATTTCTGTGTTACTTGAAATTCAGATGGAGTGTGACAATGGAACTGAGATACACTATATGGGCAAAACTATTGTATCACCTACACGTCACACCTACAGCACATGACTTTTTATTCTAAACCCATCACGATCAATATGGAGTTGGTCCTCCTTTTGCATCTATAAAAACTTCTGTAAAGGCTTTCTACAAGACTGTGCCTATGGGGATTTTTGCCCATTCATCCAGAGGAATATTTGTGAGCCAGGCCTTCTCGTCCAACATCAGTGTCTGACCTCACAGTCTAAGTTCCATTTCATCCCAAAGGTGCTGGATGGGGTTGAGGTTAGGGCTCGGTGCAGACCAGTCAAATTCTTACACGCCAAGCACATCCAACCCTGACTTTATGAACCTTGCTTTGTGCACTGGGGCACAGCCATGCTGGAATAGAAAAGGGCATTCCTCAAACTGTTCCCACAAAGATGAAAGAATAGAATCATCCAAAATATCTTGGAAGCGTCAAGAGTTCCCTTCACTGGAACTAAGAAGCCCATGCCTACCCCATAAAAAACAGCCCCATAGCATTATCCCTCCTCTACCAGGCTTTACTGTCAGGCAGGTAACATTTTCCTGACATTTGCGAAAACCAGACTGATCTATCAGACTGCCAGATAAAGAAGCATGATTTGTCACTCCACAGAACATGTTTCTAATGCTCCAGGGGTGGTTGTGTGCTTTACATCACCCCATCCTATGCTTGGGATTGTACTTGATGATGCAAGGCTTGCATGCAGCTGCTTAGCCATGGAGACGCACGCCATGAAGCTCCCAGCGCAATTTTTTGTTGATAATGCAGGGGAGATTTGGAACGCTGCAGTTACCGAGTCAGCAGAGCTTTGACAGTTTTTACACACTATGCATCTTAGCCTCAGTGACCAACTCTGTAACTTTACAGTCTGCACTTTGTGGTCAAGTTGCCATGGCTTCTAAATGCTTCCATTTTGCAATAATACCACTTACATTTGATTTTGGAATATGCAGGAGGGACAAATGGACCTGTTACAGCGGTGGCAACCTATTACAGTTGGAATTTAATGAGCTCTTTAGAACTACCCATTTTTCATGAATCGCAGACTGCATGGCTAGGTGCTTGCTTTTATATACTTGTGGCAATGGGACTGAGTGAAACACCCAAATTCAGTGATTCAGTGAAGAGGTGTGGCCAAATACTTTTGTCCATATTGCGTATCTGTGTCACATATGTATATATCTCAGTATGCAGAGTGACTCTTGGCACTGATTTTTGTAATAATTTTCATCTCAGCAGGATGCAGAACAAGAGAGACTTTGAGAGAGAAAGATGATTACTTTGCTTGTGCTGTTTTAGCTGAGGCATGTCAGCATGTTTTTCGTACTCACTCTGTTCATTTCTGGTCAGTTTCTCTCATCTTAAATCACAAGATCATCTTGGAAAGAGGGTATTCATTGAAGGCCATGACGGCTGCAGCCAACATCTTTCTGTTTTAAAAAAAATCTCCCTCATTATTATATCCCTGTGCTGCTTTGTTTTCTTGTGTTGGATGTAGGTTGAGATGATTTTTTTATTCTCAGAGTTTCAGGTTTCTGTATATGCTCATCTGTTCAACTTTGAAGACTCTTTTGTCACTTTGAATTCAGCCAAAAATGTGAAAAGAAGCACAACTTCTTGTCTGCTACAGCAAACATGCTTAACTTCATATAGGCTGGACATCCATCCTTTAAATTCAGCCTCCAGCTTGAACGGATTTTGATGAAAATTCAATTCTTGATCTGACTGCATTCATCTTGAATTCTTCTGGTTTCCCAGAGACATCAAGGCTAAAGAAAAAAACTTTGCATTCAATTTTTAAATGCAAATTGACACAACTGGAATGAAGTCTCTACGAAAGTACTGAAAGTGCACAGCAAACCTACTGTTGCATCCTAAAAGTTGAGTGATTTCATACGACAAATTCATCATCATCATGCCTCATGATTGCTCACTCACCAAACTGACTAATAAAACTGATAAAATCTCCAACCACTGCCACAATTCATTTAGCCTTTAGCATTCAAGTTTGTTTTTCCTTTTTTTACTTCAGGGTCCTGATATCATGCCCGATCAGAAGATTGAATTGTGCTTTGATCAGGACTGCAGGCTGGCAGAGTGAGGAGCTTATCACATCAATCATGTCAGACTGATGTGAGCTGTTCCAGTAAGATCAAAGATTAATCTGACAGCAGGAGGAAGTGCATAAACTTTTATTAGTCTCAAAAACCGTCCAAGTAAAAACAGTATGTAACCTGATATCTAGGCTTGGTGGAAAACCAAATGCTTGTTTCTGTTTTCCTCTTTGTTTCCAGCCTGTCTTTTCCTCACTTTTCTGTCTTCTTTCCTTCTCTTTTTCCTTGTCCCTTCCCCTTCTTCCTCCTCCTTCTCCTCCTCTTCAGTAAAACCATCAAGGTGAAAATAATTGACGACGAGGAATACGAGAAGAACAAAACCTTCTACATAGAGATTGGGGAGCCTCGCCTGGTGGAGAACAATGACACCAAAGGTCAGGAAGCGGGTGAGCCTAGTGACCCTGTGAACACTGAAACTGTGTCCGCCACACTGCAGAGGCTGCATGTTCTCAACACATGGAGGGGCACTGTTGACACTCCTTCTGCTGTGTCCTTAGTATGGCAGTGAACATGCAGCAGGCTGTGGGTCATCTCATCTCACCACGTCCACTACACCTTTTTCTGTGTGTGCGCGTGTGTGTGTGTGTCCTGTGCTTTTTGTGTATATACCTTGCCATGATGTTTGTTTATCATGCATGCATTTACCACCTCCCTCTATGTGTGTGTACATGTGTTGTCCCATACAGGAAGACCATAACCGTTAGGATCTTAGACCGGGAGGAGTACAATAAGCTATCCTCCTTCTACATTCTGCTTGAAACCCCCCAGTGGAGACGCAGCAGGAAGGAACAGACAGGTGTGATGACCAATCAGCACTGAGAATGCACTTTATGAGGTTTTAACGAATCCTGAATCAACAGACTATCCCAAGAACTTAATCCCAGTATTTTTTAAATCACTCAGTTATATATCTTTTGCTAATTTAGTTGCTGTGTTTTTGTTGATTTGATTAAGCCTCTCAGTGGTAACCTTTATTGCTGCACAGAGAATAACTGTAGCATGCTATATACTGACTCCAAGTAGGTTTTGAATATGCAGTGTGTTCACACTGTTATTCCATTACAGTGTAATGGTTAGGGAAATGCATTACTCCTAGCGGGAAAAATGAAAACCAATTGTGGGTGGTGGTGAAATAGTTCCAGAAACGCTGTGTAAAAATGTGATTTTTGGAAAGAACGTTTGGTTTTGTCGAGTTTAACTGTCAGTGGTATTCTAATGTTGGAATTTATTTAGATTTATTAGAGCGTGACAGTATCTTCAGTTTATTTTTTTGGCTTTTTTCAACCACCAGCCGAAAGGCTAGATCTCATAAATTTGCACTTAAATAATGACAAATATCAAAGAGGAAAAAAATGCCTCAAACAATTGGTTGATAATTAAGGTTGCTGATTGAATGGCTGTCAGATAACTTATAATTTAAGTGACTAATTGTGGCAGGTCTGCTGTCCTGTATTATAAATGCAAAGACCATACATTATCAAAAAATTCAATAATACATACTGCACATAGTTATTATGTAGTGTGGGGTCAATTTAAGGATCTAGGAAAAATAAAGAAATTTTATCGTCAGGTGATTAATGTATTTGAGAAGTGCTTTTGTCATCATTGCAGGTCTGACAACATAATTTTGCTCAACTCTAGAGCCTCTGCAATTGTATATACTGCCATCATAGCAGATTACACAAATCTCCAAACATGGAAACAAAGAAAGGCGAAAAGAGATTCTCTGAGTAACTTTTGTTTTCAGTAGGCTTTTTTTTATCATATGTGTTTTGCAAACCCTGATAAGATAACCTAGCAAGGGGCGCTTTGTAGTTAGGCGGGGAAAAAAGGCATTTCACTGCTGTCGACACTACAAAACATAAAAACAAAGAATCAGTTGCGCTTATATCATAGCTCTGAAATGACAGAGCAGCACTCTTATATTTGGTCTTGATTTAACAGGTCTGTTGATTTGGGATTCAGGCTGAACACACGCAGATCAATTTTGCTATTCCCAAATGTATTTCTCAGTTTTCCTTTCTATGTTTTTTCTTTCACTTTTCCTCCTTTGCTTCACTTCAAAAGTATGTACAGTCAAGCAAACTGAGTGGGAATCACACCTGTCCTCTTCTTTCTTCTCCTTTCCTCTTCCTTGTTTCCCCTTCATCGAGCTTTTTGAGACCTGCTCTTTACATGTGTTTGAAAATGTCACTGCTTGCTTCAGAGTTGGGTTATGGATCATCGGGATAAAAAAAGACATATAGAGACGATACCTAGGAAGCTGTTCACTGTGGCATTCACAATGGCTGCATTCACAACATCTGCCATGTTACAAAGCCCCATATTCTAGATTACCATGACATTTACCATCACAGATGCCACATGCACATGCAAATCTGGTTGCATTCTTCTCTGATTACAACAGATGATAACTGCCCACTGGCCTTGCTTGCAGATGAAGCAGGGTGCCTATTGGTTATACGCTGTATGGACAGAAGTATTGGGACACATAACCATTACATCTAAAAAAGTATTTTATGACATCCCATTCCAAATGCATAGGAATTAACATAGAATTAGTCCCTCATTTGCAGCTATAACTGCTTCCATTCTTCTTTAAAGGCTTTGGGAATTTTTGCCAGTTCATTCAGAGGAGCATTTTTGAGGTCAAACACTGATGCTGGACAAGAGGCCCTAACTTGCAATCACTGTTCTAGTTCATCCCAAAGGTGTTGAATGAGGTTGAGGTCTGGGCTCTGTGCAGGCCAGTCAAGTTCTTCCACACCAGACTCATCCAACCATACCTTTATGGAATTTGTTTTGTACACTGGGGCACAGTCGTGCTGGAACAGAACAGAACCTTCCCCAAGCTGTTCCCACACAGTTGGAGGCATAGAATTTTCCTAAATGTCTAGGTAATTTGAAGCATTAAGATTTCCCTTCACTGGCACTGAATGGTCCAGGCCAACTCTGGAAAAACAACCCCACAGCATTATTTCTTCCCTACCAAAATTTACAGTTGGTACAAAGTTTTCAGGCATATAATGTTGTCCTGGCATTTCCCAAACCGAGACTTGTCCACCAGCCTGCCAGATTGAGTACCGGGATTCATTGCTCCACAGAACGTGTTTCCACTGTTCTAGAGTCCAATGGCGATGGCTTTAAACCCCTCCATCTGACACTTGACATTGTGCTTGGTGATGCAAGGCATGCATGCAGCTGCTCAGTCTTGTAAACACGTTCCATAAAGTTTTTGTGCTGATGTTAAAGCCAGAGGAGAGTTGGAACTCTGCAGTTACAGAGTCAGCAGAGTGTTGGCAAAGATTACGCACTACACACCTCAGCAATACTTTTGTCCCTATAATGTATCTGTGGTAATCATAATGACAAATAACAGCTATTCTTTGTGATTATAACACGCACAATGACACAGGGCTGTTCTTCGTAGCTCATGACTTGTTGACATTTCAGACATGCATGGTTTTCACAGACGTGCTTTATGTCTTCTCTCCAGCTTTGCAATTCTAATGTGCCACTGAAAAAGCCTAAAATACAAGTCAAGTAAATAATAGTCATCCAATCACAAAAAGTCTTCAGAGGTCAAGGCCTTTCCAAATAAGGATGTAGCCTGATAAGCACCAGTGGGCGTTTTCTGTTCATGAGGACAGAATGTTTTAACATTCCACACATCATTGTTTGTTAAGCAATTGCACAAATTGGTGCAATTAAGAGAGTGAACAAGATGTTTCGTTAAGTAATGTAGGAGATTTGCCAGTTCAAATCTTACAAGATCCCTCAAATATTTTCCAGTGCAATATGTGTTTCCTGTTGCTAACTCAGACATACTTATGTTCAAAGTCACTAAGTTAAAAATGATTTCCATGCCATATATATGAAATAACACTTTCACCAGGGAGTTTGGCTTTAGATATGCGCTTTAGTTTGTTTGTCTGCCTCTTTGTGTGTGTGTTTGTACTCAATCGCTTGCTGAATCTGTGCATCTGTTTCCACTGTGTTTATCCATTATCTCATCTGAGGTACTCATTTCTATTACAGTGTAATTTAATATAGAGTTGTTGAAATGTTTTCCATTTCCTTTATGTTGCTTTTCAATACACACACACACTGGAGGGATCGACAAACCACAGACTGTTAAGGAGTTTGAGGTGCATCCTCAGTTTACTGTTTACAGGTCGTTGTCTAAAAGGAGTTTTATGGCCTTAAACCTACTTCTGCTCCTCTGGGTAAACTCATTAAAAGTAGCTCTCTCTTTTACACACACACACACACACACACACACACACACACACAGAGTAGTCCTATCAGTGTGTTAATAGCAGCATGTGTTTACCAGGCCTCAGTAGTGTTTTAAGTGATGAGGGGATCAAAGACAAGGGCTAGATATCACATTATCACAGTCAGGAGATCAACCACACCTCCGGGATACACAGAAACACACATGCACACTCAGTGTCGGGGCTGCAATGGGTTTGTGTTTAATGAGTGTGTTTTATGATCTGATGTGCTGGTTCTCTCTACTAAATGAACCCTGCATAGTTTTTTATGGACTTCGCCCATTTTTGGGAGTCTGTGTTACTGCCTGTTTGTGCGTGTTCTGTATGCGTGTGAGTGTGTACGCAATCGTCACACAATATTTTCGGTTTGCAGGAAAATTTTCATTAAACTTACACTAATCACTAAAAAATGTTTAAGAAATTTTAAACTAAAATCCTGTAGCTACTCTTTATTTCTCAGAACTTGATTTGAATTTAATTAGATTTTCCATAAAAATCATGTGTATAAATGTTATTTTGGTATAAAACTAATTTACAAATAGCTGTTTTAGTTTAATTAAAGCATTAGCAGTTAGTTTCACTTTAAAATTAAAGTTTAACTCTAATTTTTTTTATTTGAGGGATTGGAAATAATAATAATCATAATCATAACAATCAGTGAAACTTAATATGACGAGATGCTCTGACTGAAAAACAGTATTTGATGGGATTAGGTGCAAGAAATGTATAGTCTTGAAATTTAGAATTTGCACTACAGTTTTATATATAAGAGGTGATCAAATACTTTCCTATCTTTTAAAAACCAAAACTGCACCTGATTTGTTTTATAACCTTCATAGCTAACTCTATGTTCAGCCATACACCGCTTCTAGCTCCCCTGCTACATTTGGATTGACAGTCTGACCCTCAGGGACAAATTTACAGTATGGTGCACAACCCTGTGAATGTCAAAAGGAACAAACATTCTACTGCTTGCACTTCTGAAAACCCTTTCTTCAGGCGTGGAAACTGCAGACTTTTCCACTGAAGACTGATGAGAGCCAGCTCTCATCTGCAGTGATGATATTCAACTTCAACAGATGTTACAGTCCAACTTTTGCAAGAGAATTTAAATATTTTCCCTTTAATAGAGGCACAGCCTCAGAACTTTTTATTTTGATTGAATAATTTTGCATTTTTCAGACGACAGGTGAATCTGTGAAAAGATACTGACAAGCCTGCGTTGTTTTTGTGTCCCTGATTTCCAATTGGTGTTTACTGAGGTTTCGGTAAATTACCTCCTCTCTTGCAGAGAGTACTGCAGAGAGACTCTGGAATGTAGAATTGATTTTCTCAATGCATTTTAGCACAATCCAACATATTTCAAATTGGTTTTTAAGAGTCCTACCCCTGAGACAGCTGCCGAGCACAGACTAAAAGAGGACCAGTCACTCTCCAATGTTGATTAATTTGCAAACTGTGCCTTCAGATATGAATCCCGAAAACAGCTCTGACATGCAAGGTTGTAAGATTGAGAGAACAGAGTCAGCTTTTCTTCCGGCAAGGTCCCATTTCATCTTTTATGCTTGTATTCTGAGACAAAGATAAAACCCTGATATCCTTGTCCTTTTTTTGTGGCTGTTTCATTTACCTGTGTTTTGCTTTAAGCAAAAGATGTTCACAGAAGTAATATACTGACTAAGCAGGCACCTCATCTGACATTTGTTGTACTCATAAGAAGGGCAAAGCTGGGCAAAGCTGGAAAACAGAAAGAAAATGGTGTAGTTCAATAATTCCTTGTAGCCATCTGACTTTACTGATAAGAGATGTCATTAACAAGGTTTCTACTTGTATTAGCACATCAGTGCCATCGTGTAGTGAGGATAGTATACAAAATAAACATAAATAAATGAATTATTAATGAAGTGAAATTTGCAGCATTGCCTGTTATAAAGTAAATGATCTCTCTCATCTATTCCCAACTTTCCAGTTTCAGGTAGTTTAACATGGTCATTGTTGAGTGTTATTCTAGTTATTCTTTACAGCAATGTAACTTTTTGTAAAAGTCTTCAAGAGTTCAGACTGATGCTTTGCCTTAACAATTAGCCATGTGCCAGTAACTGTTATTGTTTGGACCAGCTCTGCGGTGATGACGGGAGAAGAGAGAGAGACGTTGCATGAGCTGGTTCTTTATTTTCTTTAGGGCAGTGAGCACGCATTTCATACACAGCATTTGGATAGCTGTCACACTGAAATCTGTGCATATTCAGAGACTTTATGGCTGATTACGGTAGCTTAATCGCTGCTGTCAGCATGCAGTTTGCAGCTGTTTCTCACATACGCATTGCAAACTTCACACAACGCTAAACCTACGTCATGCACAGGTTCCCTAAAGGGGACGGCTCACCGGATAACAAGCGTATCGGTCCATCTCAGATTTCAGCTTATGTCATCAGTTTACCACAATCACAGCACATGTTGTAATGTGGATAACTGAGTGCTTGGCTCAAAGGCTGTGAATGAGGGATCTGCGTTGTAGCTTCAACTTCTAGAACGCATCCCTACATTTCACCAATTTTTCCACCTGAGTCTGCTTCCAGGATTAAATAAATAGTAATTGTGTTACCATGACGCATTTCCTCTTCTTTTTTTTGTTGGAAAACAGATGTAAAGTCTTATGTTCATCTTTGGTTTATGCAGGTGGAGCTAGATATGTAATATTTACATGTGGAGACAAATATTGAATTGTGTGATACTGTTGCTGCAGGTAGTATGGGTTTCTCTTGTTAGATTGGACACCCACTGAGGATGTTTTCGACGATCACATCTTTTATGTATATCTTTATTTTTCTTTTCTGAGTGTTAAATCACTTTAATTCACTTCAAGCTTTTGAAGTTGCTGGGTGACCCTCTGATATTGCAGTATTTTGGGTTTCTCCAGAGTAGCCCCAGGACAGCAGGAGGCAGTGAAGAGTTCACCACAGCCTGTGAACCAAAGTACTGCAAACTGGGAGATAGTGCTGCATGAGGCAGGAATAGTGCCGAGAGGGAAAACAGCTGAAAACACACGTGCCCTGCAGAGGGTGATAATGACCCAATGTCCCAAAACACGTATGCACACATACTGTGTCAAACATGCTTAGACACACACAATTTTACACTAGCACTGCCATAAACTGCAGTTTGTGTGAATAATTCAGTGAAGAGGACCAAAAGTGCAGGGTGCAAGAGGCATAGTTTACAAAAACGTGAGCCTTTAACACTTGAACTTCCAGGAATGGGTCATCAGTGGCAAATGTGTCATTTTTTTGGAAAAGTTTTGATAGATAATTTTCATCTACTATTCCTTGGTAGCGTAGTGGTTTGCGCATTCGCCTTTGAAGCAAAAGGTCCCTGGTTTGATTCCAGATGGGGACACAATCCCCTCTCACCATAGAGGGTTGTGTCAGGAAGGGCATCTGGCATAAAACCTCTGCCAAATTACCAATGTGGATTAATCTGCTGTGGCGACCCCTTGGTAGAGAATACAAGGGAGCAGCTGAAAGGTACATTTAAATATGAGCAAGACTGGACAAAAAAATGCATGTAAGCTTTAGAGGGTTGTCACTGTCTCAGATGACTTATTTCATTATATATCACAAAGTTAAAATACTTTTCAGAATAATGGTACAACAAACAACAGAATGACTAACACATATATTAATAATTTGTCCAATGTAGAAGAACATTATAGAAAAGTTGGAACTCATTTTGGATTAGTTGTATTATTAGTTGTGTTATGGTACCCCTGTAGTGTAGTGGTTTAAACATTTGCCTTACAAGCAAAAGGGCCCTGGTTAAATTCCGGGTGGGGACACAGGCCCCTCTCGCCATGGAGGGTTGCATCAGGAATCCCATAAAATTTCTGCCAAATTACCAATCCGGATTAATCTGCTG
>VUQH01052976.1:0-10103 GCA_015106775.1 Etroplus canarensis | reverse complement strand
ACTCATTTGCAATGGACTGTTTCAAAGTGGGAAAGTGTTCTATGGTCAGACAAGTCCAAATTTGACATTCTTGTTGGTAATCACGGACACCGCGTCCTCCGGGCTAAAGAGGATCTTTCACCTATAGAGAACATTTGGTGCATCATTAAATGAAAAATACATCAAAGACGACCAGGAACTCTTCAGCAGCTGGAAACCTATATCAGGCAAGAATGGGACCGAATTCCAACACCAAAACTCCAGAAACTCATAACATTGATGCCCAGACGTCTTCAAACTGTTTTGAAAAGAAGAGGAGATGCTACACCATGGTAAACATGCCTGTCCCAACTATTTTGAGACCTGTAGCAAGCATCATATTTGAAATGAGCTCATTTTGTGCATAAAATTGTAATATTTCTCAGTTTAAACATTTGTTATGTTATTTATGTTCTGTTGTGAATAAAATATTGGCTCATGTGATTTGAAAGTCTTTCAGTTTTCGTTTTGTTCAAATTTAAAGAATGTCCCAACTTTTCTGGAATTCGGGTTGGATTAGAGGGTCAAGATAGTGGTGCGACGGTAGCGCACGGCCACTCCAGAACCAAGGTGGTGCTTGTACCCCTGTGATTGACCTGGTTTTGACCAGGCATTCGGGTGTTGTGTACGCCGGGACGATGGAGTTTGTATTCGAAAGTCGGAGGCTCGAGGATGACCAGACGCTGTCGTGGTTCCGTAGCTCCGTCTACAGATGGTGCTAACTGGGGATCCGGCGGCGTTGTTTTTAATGACTTGCCGGGCAGCGTCCAGGAAACCAAAGTTTTTGGGTTCCAGGGGGAGTATTGTTGTAGGGCTGATGCTGCGGCTGGGCGGTTTCTGGGGGCTCCGAGCTTGGCTTGCTATGGACCTTCAGTCCTCGGCGTCGCCTGATGCCGGTGGCCGGGGAAGAGGACATCGTGAGCGGGGTTGTGTGCTGGGCCAGAGGCCGGCATTAACCCTTGTATGGGGCACCGGGTCCTGGGGGAAATCTATTTCGTTTCACTGTGTATTTATATGTAGTTGAAATGACAATAAAAGCAATCCAATCCAATTATTGGATGTCTTGGATCAATAATATCATTGAAGTGAATACTTTTAATAATGTAGAGAAAACCTCATATGGTGTCAGCATTTGATAACGCATAGGGTTTGTCTTTCACTCAGTCAATTACAAAATGTTAAAAATAAAAATCTTTAAGTCTTATCTGCATCATTCTGTTTTCTTCCAGGAAAGCCAGACCCCTGTTCCTCCAGCCCCTGTCTGAACGGTGGGACATGTTTTCACTACAAAGGGAAGTATAAGTGTGAATGCACCGACGCTTACAGCGGCAGGCACTGTGAAATAAGCAGGAGCTCAGTGCAGACCTCTGCAGGTAAGCAGACTGTATGTCACCACACAGCAATGCCAGTCTGATGCCGATTTTTTTAACAGTGTTGACCTTAGCAGATTGGAACAAGCAGGGGATATCCTGAGCTCTTAAGTGTACAGACACTGGCTTTTCATCTCAAGTTAATCATAGCGGTGTTGCTGCTCTAGAGGCATAACATTTACAGATATAGAACGGCTGTATAAGCTATAAAAAAGTAGGACCTGATTAGACCCGGTGATTCACGTCTACGCACTCTCGCAGCATGCTGGAGGTAATTTTAGGAGCCTGAATGGAAAGCACCTCCTTTGCTGTTAGTGTAGCATGGATGAGCTCTATTAAGCCCTAGTCTGTGCCGCTATGCGGTCGTGCTGACATTTTCAACGTGTTTATATTCGTTTCAGAGCTGGGCTGTGGGCCGCCGCCGCAAGTCAAGCACGCTGAAGTCCAGTTCTCCTCGACAACACCGGGCTCCGTGGCTGTGTACATATGCCACTCTGGCTTCAAGTCCGTGCCCAGAGCCACCCAGAGCATCTGCGGTATTCAGGGAGACTGGAGCCAGCCGCCTGTTTGCGAGGGTCTGTAACACACCTCGACACATGGATCCCCACCCCCCCAAAAAAAACAATCACACAAAATCACTCAAATGTGAAACAGGTTCACACCCGACCCAGGATTTTTTAAAAATCTACGGTAACTTTAGAATATTTGAAGAAGCTGTGCAAAACTTTGTCTTCATACTACTGGTATTTTCAGAATCACCAGCTCTCAAAGTAGGAATTCTGATCTTTTTAATTCACTGTTTTCAGCATATTTGAGTCCTCATACCTTCAGTTTTACACCCACTCCAAGTCGCACAATCTAAAGTCTTTTTCTATAACACGCTTTGAGCATCAGTATCATGGGACACATCAGGCTTTCAATAAACACCATTTTAATGTGATGTAGAGGAGCAGAAACAAGCGTTGGTACCCTGGATGTTTGAACTGCATTTTGGGTAAACTATGTAGGACAGATGGATGCTCAAAACAGGTTATAGTGTATGAAAGGTCTCCTTTTTAGCAGGCTCATCTTCAAGTCAAGGTTGTCTTATTACAAGTTCAAAATGTGAAACAATGGCTCAAAGAACAGGGATGGAAAGGGGCGGATCTGCATTGGAGAGAGGGTAGGATGGTAAATCCAGACGGGGGGGGGAACAGAGGCAAGGTCGCTGGGGGCATACAGGAGGAGATCTGAGGCAAAGGAAGTCCAGAGGGGGGAGAAAACACTCCAGATCTTACTGCAAAGAAACCATGTAGTTGGCAGCATGAAGAGTGAATGGAAGAGCCGGGGTTTAAACAGAGAGGAAGACTGATTAGGAATTAAGTGCATGTGTGGTCTCAGCCGTGCCTCCAAGGAGGGAACAGACGATACGGCACAGAGACGGAACGATGGAGCAAAAAGGGAGAAACGGATAGAAGGGGGGCGGGTCAGAGAGGCATTGGAGACAAAGGGGACCTCAACACTTCACAAAATATACCGCACCTAAGAGGCGACCACAAGACAACCCCCAAATAGAGAATGGTTTCACAGACCACGGTTCTCGCATTATCCCTTCTGCTGATGTCTTCGCCACTACTGGTAGCATTAGATGGTACCTGCAGCTCACTCAGGTCGCACAGGTAGTCCAGCTCCTCCAGGATGGCACGCCCATGCGTGCTGACACAAGAAGGTTTGCAGTGTCCCAGCTGTGTCTGGAGATTGTGGAGGAGATAACTGTTACACTAGGAGAGCTGGATGGGGCTACAGAAGGGCGTCAACTTAGCTGCAGGAATGATATCTGTTCCTTCATGCACGAAGGACCCTGCAGAAATGACCTCCAGTGAGCTACTCAATGTGCGTGTTTGTGATCCAGACTCTTCAGAAACAGACTCCATGAGGGTGGCATGAGAGTCCAGCATCCTTTAGTGGGACCTGTGCTCGCTGCCTGCCACCAGGCAGCACTCTTCACAGACGAGAGCAGGTTCACATAGAGCCCATTTAAGAGCTGCCACAGCATCGTCACATTAGATTAGATTAGATTAGATTAGATTAGATTACTTTATTGTCATTTCGACTACATATAAATACACAGTGAAACGAAATAGCGTTCCCCCAGGACCCGGTGCCCCATACAAGGGTAATGCCAGCTGGCCAGGGCGCACCTCCGGCCCAGCACAACACCCCGCCCACGATGTCCTCTTCCCCGGCCACCGACATCAGCCTGAAGGCCCGGTCCACACAGCAAGCCGAGATCGGAGCCCCCAAAACCCGCCCAGCTGCAGCAGCAGCCCTGCAACAATACTCCCCCCAGAACCCAAAAGCTTTAGTTTCCCGGACGCTGCCCGGCAAGTCCTTAAAAACAACGCGACTGGATCGCCAGTTAGCACTGTCTGTGGACGGAGCTACGACAGTTAGCATCGTCCAGTTAGCACTGTCTGTGGTCCACGAACCGCACAACTTTCTAAGACGAACACCACCGTCCTGGCGTCCAAATACCCGAATACTGGGTCAAAACAGGGACAATCACAGGGGTACAAGCACCACCTTGGTTCTGGAGTGGCTGCGCGCTACCGTCGCGCCGCCATCTTGGCACATGTGCTCAGTGTGAACTTTAACTGGCTTGCTGTTATGCTGTGACGATCATGTCTTCCATTAATTCTTTAGCAGTGTAATTTTCTATTTTAGTCATATTTTAACACTCATGTAGGGAGCATGTGGCTCTTGCAGCCTCTGATTGGTTTTTCATGGAACCCCCCCAGTTATTACAACAGTTTGTGAAATGTTTTACTGTTATCTTTTGTCATGCTAGCTACTTCCGTTCCATTTTCACAGAGATCAACGAGTGCTTATCGCAGCCTTGCCTCAATGGCGGCACATGTCGAAACAAGATCGGCTCCTACCAGTGTGTGTGCGCCAGTGGCTTCAGTGGAAACCGCTGCCAGATAGGTAAGGCTCGATAACACTCTTACAGTATCAAATACATAAAGTAGCACGTAAATGTGTGTTTTTATCTGCTTAAGACGCAAACGAATGCCTGTCGGAGCCCTGCATGAACAGAGGGACATGTGAGGACCAGCCTGGCTCCTACCTGTGTCACTGTCCACAAGGCTTCAAAGGACAGAACTGTGAAACAGGTACAGTGTTTTTTTCCCTCCCTTGAATTCTCCCCAAGGGGTCGCCACAGTGGATTAATCCGCTGATAATTTGGCAGAGGAAGTACATATGAATATATGTTTCATCTCTGCTGAGTTTCAAACCTCCTCTGGCATTAACATCAGCACAAAAACTGTGAGCAGGGAGCTTCATGGCATGGGTTTCCATGGCGGAGCAGCTGCATGCTATACTGTAGCACCAAGCACGATACCAGGCGTTAGATGGAGTGGTGTAAGTCACGCTGTCACTGGACTCTGGAGAAGGGGAAACGTGGGCTGTGGAGTCACAAATCATGCTGCTCTACCTGGCAGTCTTGTGGATGAGTAAAGGTTTGGTGAATGCCAGGAAAACGTTACTGCCTGACTGCACTGTGCCAACTGTAAAGTCTGCTGGAGGAGGGATAAAGCTGTGGGGTTGTTTTTCCGGGGTCGGCCTGGTCCCCTTAGTTCCACTGAAGGCAAATCTTAATGCTTCAGCTTACTAAGACATTTTGGATGATTCTGTGCTTCCAACACTGTTAGAGAACACCCTTTTCTGTTCCAACATGACCGTGCCCCAGTGCATGAAGCGAACGCCAGGAAGGCATGGTTGGATGAGTTTGGTGTGGAAGAACTTGACTGGCCCACACAGAGCCCTGACCTTAACCCCATCCAGTACCTCTGGGATGAATTAGAACAGAGATTGCGAGCCACCACAAATGCTCTTCTGGATGATTGAGCAATAATTCCCACAGACACTCCAACATCTTGTAAAAATCCTTCCCAGAAGAGTGGAAGCTGTTCTAGCTGCTCCATATTAATGCCTATGGATTTAGAATGGGATGTCATAAAAGTTCCTGTAGGTGTAATATATAATACTTTTGTCCATATACTGTATCACTAATGCAGTTTGCTTTGTACATACTGATGGTTTTCTTTGATATATGAATAAAGAATCCCAGCCTGTAGTGTACATTCCCGAAAAACAATAATACTCTGACATTCCTCTCTGCTATAGAGCTCATTTACAAAAACAATATAATGATACAAAAATAATGCAGTTTAATTTTTAATTGATATATTTGGTTTTGAATTCCATAACTGAGCTGTAGGTGAGGTTGTGGTGTTGTTATAACCTCATCAGAAAATACCTGCTCATCGTGAAAACGGCTTTCTCTTTGCAATAGTATATTAATGTGTCGTTAGGTGCATATATGGATGAAGTTATCTTTAAAACATACAGCTGGTTAATAAATTCCACCACTCTGTCATTTTCTGTATGCAGAGCAGGACGCGTGTGAGTCCAGCCCCTGCCTGAATGGAGGCGTGTGTCGGGGTTACAGAAGAAACTATCTGTGCCTGTGTAAAGACGGCTTCTTTGGTGATCAGTGCCAGATGTGTAAGTGGCCTCATGATTCTGATGTTATACATAATTCACATATTTTACTGTCTTCACTGAATTCCTCAGCTTATAAAAAACCTATAGGAAAGGTATGTTATATACTTTACATACAGTACTGTGCAAAAGTCTCGAGCCACTCCTCGTTATATCCCCAACAAGCCAGGATATGATGGAATCACCAGTGTGCCGCCGCCTCTGCAAATCCTTCGTGTTTTGGCACAGTGATAGACCTCCGTGAGATCTGGAACTGATGACGCTTTTAGCCACGTCTCTGCGACTATTCCTCCGATCTGCACAAAACAAAAACTAAGACGACAGTGAGACGACGCACATTCATGTCCGCTGCAAGTGCTGTCTGCTGGTGCCACCGCTGAAATCAGTAAAAAAAAAAGAAACGGAACATTTTCAGCCGTATCTCTGCGACCAAACTTTAATGGCGACGCCGCTGTAGCCGCTGCTCCCTTTGCGCAGGCGTGATGATGCTAAAACTGTTTGATGCAGGGTCTTGAATCTTGGCACAGTGACACACCTCTGTAAGATCTGGAACTGATTCGATTTTCAGCCCTTTTGAAAATATGGATTGGCCACCAGGTGGCGTTCCTGGAAAATGTTTACATTTTTATGCATATGTTTGTAACTATTCATCTGATCGAAACAAAACGAAACAAAAATTAAATTGGCAGGGGGGTTCGCGTACTTTCTCGGTGACACCGTTTCATGTCTCCTGCCACTGCCGTCTGCCGTTGCCATGGCTGAAATCCGAAACATTTTCAGGATATTATGGAATCAACGTTGCTGCTGTATAAATGGTTCTAAATCATCAAATTTGCATTTTAAAAAAGGGGGGAAAAAACAACACACTGACCTTGGCATCAAGCCTCACATGACGTCAGGTGGGGTTGGGTCAGGTCAGCATTCGTGAAGAAACTGGGGCGCTAATTAGATTAAGACTTTCTTCTAATTTTTTTAAGGGTGTTTAGCAATAGTTCTCCAGCTTCCTGAAGGACATTTTCACTCATCTCAGCCCAGGATTTGTACCTGACCATTTTTAGTCACTTAACACTCACCTTTCAATCATTCGAGCATAAAAAGGCCGCTATCACGAAGGATGAACCAGTGTTGTGTCAACACAGCTTAACACACAACTTAACAAAGAACCCATTTTAAATTTGTTACTAGCAGCCTGTCTTAAAACACATCATTTATTCCCTTTGTGTTAGTTCAGTCTGTCAAAAATGCCAAAGATAACAGAGTTTGACAGGCGTTAAATATTATTTTTGCATCAACAAGGGGATTCCCAAAGAGCTTTAAGCCAAAAACTTGCCATATCTGAGCACGGTGTGCAGAGTGTCCTAAAAAAACTGAAGAATCTGGACAAGTGGAGGACAAAAGGAGAAGTGTCAGGCCTAAAAAACGTCTATCTGCAGCAGATGAACAGTGTCTGAAAGTCATGTCCTTATGAAATAGGGGAAACTCCATCAAAGACCTGACACGGGACCTGAGAGATGCATCTGACCCTTCAGCTGATCCATCTACTGTTCGCTGAAGCCTCGTCAGAAATGGTCTCAGTGGAAGGGTGGCTGTCAAGAAGACATTCTTAAGGAAGGGAAACAGGGAGGAAAGGCTGAGGTTTGCCAGATTACACAAGAACTGGGCTGAAAATCTGTGGCAACAGGTCTTATGGAGTGACCTCAGCATTACTGAAGCAGTGTGTTGTTGACAGAATGGAACAAAAGGCAGCCAGCATCCAAAGAAGAACTCTGGAATGTCCTTCAAGAAGCCTGGAGAACTATTCCTGAAGATACTTAAAAGACATGACAGAAAGCTTGGCTCAGAAGAGTTCAGGCTGAGTTGAAGAATAAAGGAACTCAGACCAAATACTGACTTTCTGTCATGGTTCACACTGAAGACCACTCAGTAAATGTTGAAGGATTTTAATGACCGATGTGCTCGAGTACAGGTTCCCAGAAATGTGCAGCAGGTAAGGTTCGAGTTCACGGTTTGGCGTAAGCCTGAGTTCACAGTTCACCTGAGGTCCAAGCAACAACAGGTGAGGTTCACAGCACCAGAAAGTGGAGTGAGAGCAGGTCAGGCAGCTGCCGCAAGAGTCCGACGGACGCTGACGGTGTTTCCCGGAACTCATCTGGTTAGCACAGCTCAGCAGGAAAAGGAATAGATCGAATAGAAAGTGTGAGGTCGCGAGTTTGAGGCAAATTGGTATTTTCCCTCATTCTTTCCATCGAGAATTTTTGGTTTATTTTGTTTTATTCTAATCCATAAACAGCAAGAAATCGATTCTTTTCCTCGCTAGTGAGTCTTAACAACGATGACCAGGCAACATTCGAGAAGCACCTCGAGCTGACATCAAAGTAACGTCCATGACTGGTCCCTTTATGAAACCTCCAGCTGAAAATCTTTACGCTCAAGGTGTTTGACCTGTCCGCACAGACGCCGCGCTCTCATTGGTTAATGGCTTGTGACTGACAAGTTGTAGGGCCCTCCTTTCTGACTATAATAATGACCATCATTTACAATATTATCTTAATATTTCATTCAGTAAGACCTGACACTAGTGGCTGAGCCCATAAATTCCTCAGTAAAGTGTTTACTGGAGTCACAGAGAAAGCAAGCCGAGGGTCGCTTCCCGTAGACTTCCATACAACTGGAAGGCTTTCTGCACCCCCTGCTGGCCATTAAAAAGAATGCAGGTTTAAGGCATCTCTGTGTTGGCTTCACCGGAAGCCAGAGCCGTCTTTTATACAGTCATCTATCTCACACGCACACTGTAATATGCAGACATACATAATGTTTGTCACAGATAAAGGAAACTGTATAAAAAATAAAATCAATAACCACACTCAGTCAGCTTGTTTGATGGAGGGTCCAGGGATGAGCCTGATTGGTGGCTCACACACAAACTGTAAACATTGTTGACTGCTGTGAGATGACTCACGTTGTTTGTCTTCGTCCCCCGTCAGTGGAGGACCCGTGTGTGCTGAAACCTTGCGGGAACCGCGGGCGCTGCTGGAGCGACAGGAGAGGAAACTACAACTGCGTCTGCAAGGTCGGCCTCACGGGCAAAGACTGCGAGAAAGGTCGGCCGAGTCTCGCCTCTCCGCACGCTCCGTACTCGTCCCGCGCACTGCTAAGAATTGGAAATGTAAGGTTGCCCTTTTCTTTTTGTTTCTTTTTTTGCCCTCAGACCTGCTGCCTCCGCCCGGTCTCCACGTGCTGCGCGTTGAGGAGAGCGAGGTGGAGCTGCGCTGGGACGAGCCGGAGCCCTCGCACAGCCTGATCAGCATGTTCGCCGTCGCCTACGCCCCCGTGGGCGAGAGCCACGCCAGAACGGACTACCTGGACAGGCAGAAGTCCACCCACGTGATGCGAGGCCTGGTGCCCGGCCTGCTGTACAACATCTCCACCTTCTCCATCAAACTGAAAACCAACAGCAACGACTCGAGCCAGCCTGCCACCGCGCTCATACGCACCAGTGAGCACGCTCCCCTTTAAAGTACTCACTAAAGTAATGACAGCGACTACAGCAGGCAGAAATTCAAACAGGGAGCCAAAAATGCAACAGTAAAAAGCGCGATTAGATGATAACGGGATCTCGGAAAGGATGATTACAGAACAAGATGAAATCACGTAGAAGCAAGTCCGTAAAAACGGGTTTTTGCGTGATTTGATGGATGACTGTGTGAGCCCGGCATGTTTAGGGCCTCAAACATGTCATTCATATTAACAAGCACTAACAAGTGAAGCTGATCAAGTTTAGGTTGCGTCATGCTTCCACGCCGGTTGGGATGAGCGGGTATGCGAGTTAGCTGGAAGCGTTCCGGCCATTCTCCTCTGACGTCTGGCGTCTCCCGGAGATCTGCCGCTCGCAGAACATTCTCTGGGACAATCCCAGCAGATCAGCGGTTTGTGGAATCCCCGGGCCGGCCCGTCTGGCACCAACAACCGTTTTTAAATGACCCCTGGGGACAAATAAAGCTTTTATTTTGTAACTGAATGCTACATTCAGTCACAAATCACCGTTCTGCCTCATTCTGACGCTCAGTTTGACCTTCAGCAGGTTGTCTTGACCTTGTCTGCATGCCTGAATACAGTGAGTTGCTGCCCTGTGATTGGCTGATTAGGTACTTGTGTTAGCGGTTCGTTTAA
>VUQH01052974.1:2762-34303 GCA_015106775.1 Etroplus canarensis | reverse complement strand
TTTTTTGCCAATATATTTATTGTCTTTTTCAAAATTATTTCACAAACACATAACATATACACATACATACATACATATACCCACATACCCACTACACACTGCATACCCTTGCATCGTAAAAAAACAAACAAACTAAAAATAGAAAAAATAAAAATAAATTAAGAAAAACAAAAAAATTAGATAAATAAATAAACATAATAATAATTTTAAAAAAAAAGAAAAGAAAAGGGGGGGAGAAAGAAAATGGGGGCTATGTTTTACAGCAATTTTTGAGTCTGTTTAAGATGTGAGGAGTGCGAAGGACTCAGCATGAGTCATACACTACATTTCAAAACCAGTTCAGAGACTGTTCCTTATGTTCCTCTCCTTTATTCATGTTAGTGATTTTTCCTTTCTTGTTCCACCTGTCTGCCACACATTACCGCTATCTTAGAATAGAGAAGCATTTATAATGTGTCCCAACTCTTCTGAGATAATTTGCAGGATGGTCATTTAAAAGAAATAGATAGGGGGTTAAACCACCCTTTTTGTATAACTCTTGTATTTATTTCCATCTGCCTCTTTTTATCTCTTCAAATCCTAAACCATGAAAGAATTTCCCAAATAGGGGATCAATAAAGTGTTTCTTATCTAATAAATCAAAGGCAGAATTTATAAAGCAGAACTATCCCTTCCTCAAATATGAGAATTGTATAATTATCTCTCATTCATATTATTTTAATTGCAAACACCTCGATGTGTGTTTGGACTGTTGGTTAACTTTATCCTTGTGGTAACTTTTTACTTGTATTCATTGTTATTCTCAACAGGCGGCTGAGTTGGCAGAGTTCACTGCCAAAATCGCTCTGCTTGAGGAGGCAAAGAGGAAAAAAGAAGAGGAAGCAACAGAGTGGCAACACAAAGTAATGGAAACCGTGTGTGTGTATGTGTTGCCCTTTTCAAAAGGGTTCACTAAGCTTTAAAGTAGACATGCTACACTAATTTACAGCTTCATAATTTTATTCTTAAACTCTACTGAGGTAGCTTTGCTAATTCACTGTTTAAAATAATCCTCCTTTATTTTGTACTGAGTTTTGGTGCAGCCCTACAGTTCATCCACTGTCTGAAACAAGTCCTTTTATTTCCTCTTCATCCTCCCTTTAAACCAGATTTTTCTGATTGATTACCTCTTGTAAAGAGAGGGTATGAACAGCAGATGGGAGGAACTAATCAAAGCCAGACCAGTGTGTGTGTGTGTGGTTGTGTGTGAGGTGACCATATTGGGGATATCCTCTCTCTTTATGCAGAACCAAGAGTAGAAAAAAATTGTACTTAAACAACAATCAAACAATGGAGCAGTGAATATTATGCATCTTAAAAATGTTAGTGTCTGCAGTGATTTCCATCTGTCTTTCCATCTCTAAATACACTGTTTATTTTCTAGGCTCTGGCAGCACAGGATGACCTGGAGAAAACCAGGGAAGAACTTAAGACAGCCATGACGTCTCCAACACCGGCACCGGAACACGACGAGCAGGATGAAACAAATGCTGAGGCCAGTGCTGAGCTACTCAGTGATGGTGTCACTAGCCACCGCAGCGAGGAGGAACGAATCACAGAAGCTCAGAAGAACGAACGCGTTAAGAAACAGCTACAGGTAAGACTGAGCATAGAGTTTTTAGGGGTAAAAAGCACAACCATCCAAAGACGTGAGCAGGTTAGATAAAAGCTGAAGATGTTCAGTACTGTGCAAAAGTCATGAGCCACCCATCATTTCTTTAGATTTTCCTTCTAAGCAGCCAGACTTTCTTGTCATTTTTCAAAGTGGTCTTGAGCAATAGTTCTCCAGGCTTTCTGAAGCCCTTTTAGCATTTTTCTTTGTACATGGTCTGTTTTTTTTCACTCGTTTTCAGTCTGCTTCTTTGTGCCTGACCATTTTCAGAGGAATGTTTTTTGTTTGTTGAGCTACTTAACACTGACCTATGAATCATTTAAGCTTTAAAAAGGCACCTAACACAAGGGATGAAGTTTTGTGTCTACACATAAGACAACTTAGCAAAGAACTAATTTCAAATTGTGACTTTAGGCAATTTGTTATTAGCAACTTGCCGCAAAAACACATACATTTTTATCACTGCTTTAGTCAAATCAATAAAAATTGCCAAAGATAGCAGTTTGATAAACATAAAAAAGTATTTTTGCACCAGCAAGGTGATTCCCAAAGAGCTATTAGTGGAAAAATTGACATAGGTCAGCATGGTGTGCAGTGTGTCATTTCAGAATTTGAAGAAACTGGACAAGTGGAGGACAAAAGAAGAAGGGGCAGGCCTAAAAACTATCTACAGCAGATAAACAATATCTGAAAGTCATGTCCTTAAGAAAAATGAAAAATCCAGAAATGACATAGGCACTGAGAGATGCATCTGGCCCTTGAGTTGATCAATCTACTGTTTGCCAAGGTCTCATCAGAAATGGAAGGGTGGCTGTCAAGAAGCCTTTCTAAGGAATAAGGGAGAAAAGGCCGACATATGCCAATTTACACAAAAACTGGACTGAAAATCTGTGACAAAAGGTCGTATGGCGTGATGAATCCAAATTTGAAAATTTCCATTCAGATCATTGTCAAAATATATGAAGGAGGTCAGGAGAGCGGTACAACAGTGAGTCTTTACGACCATCAGTAAAACACAGTGGAGGCTCTGTCATGCTTTGGGGCTGCATTTCAGTCAGTGGCGTTGGGGCTCTAGTCAAAATTGACAAGACTATGAACATAGAAAAGCGCCGTCAGGTTTCGATATACCGTGCAATATCATCTGAAATTCATCTGAGTGGCAGTAGCTTCATTTTTCATTATGACAATGATGCCAAACACACTGCCAATACAGTAAAAACCTACCTGGATAGAAAAGCACGCAAGGGGACACTGAGTGTGGGATCATATTGACAGAGAACGGAACAAAAGGCAGCCAATATCCGAAGAAGAGCTTCGGAATGTCCTTCAAGAAGCCCAGAGAACTGTTTCTGAAGACTACTTAAAGAAATTACAAGAAAGCTCTCCTAAGAGAGTTCAAACTGTGTTCAAGAATACAGGGGGTCATACCAAATATTGACTTTCAAGCTGGTTAAATTGTACGAACGCTGTTTTTGCCTTATGGACTGTATTTCCATTAGTGTTTGCATATTTCAAGAAATCATTGCACATATTTCCCAGTTTTCTCGTGAAATATAAAGAAATGAGGATTGGCTTGAGACTTTTGCACAGTAGTGTAGATGCACAAAACGTTCTCTTTCAGCAAACATCCAACATACATTAAAAGTTGGCAGACATGCAAAAACTTGCTGTAGGTTTTCCCCAAGAGAAACACCACCTCCAAAAAAACAAGTTTCTGCAGATTACAATACATTACTGTGTCATTTACAATCCCAAGTCTCTAAAGCCAAGAGTCTGTTATTTCAAATGCAGGGTTTAACTTTTCTTCTGAATTCTTAAGGCTTCATAAGAACAAATTAATTACATTTTCATCTTTTGCTTATAAACAACTTACTATCACAAAGCTGAAAAAATAAATAAATGCAAAGTATTTTCTTCAAAAGTTCAAAATGACTATCACTTTCTGTAAATAAAATGAGGAACTTCTGTACATTGGACTGTCTGCTTGCACGGAAACATCTTTAAACATTTCTCAGCACATGCAATCATGGAAAAAATAAGATGGCATTTCGTTTATTTGTTCTCTTTGGCACTATCATATAATCTGTATGTCTCTGTTAAAGTGGGTGTTTTGTGAAAGGACTGCATCCTTTTTGAAACCGCTGGTACTTAAACACTGTAGTGAAGTTATTTTCTGGTGAAGCTACAGAAAATCTCTGTCTGAAGTTGCAGTATAACCCACAGAAACCACCTGTTCAAGCCGTTTATAACTGTAACCCTGTGTGTGGTGAAAAGCTTGTAAACCAGTTTTACGGTCATATGCTTGAATGTACAACGTTTATTGCTAATTTGATTGCAGTGAAGTTATGCAAGGCTTATGGAATTCAGTGGGTAGTTTATCTACCTCCAAAGAAATTAAAGCAGCAGTTTAACTTCAAATTATTTGAAGCATGAGACAGCCTGACACATTGTTTTTTCAGTAACGGCTTGTTCTGTGTAAATGCATTGTGTGACATGAACACAAACACAGGCTGACAGATGACAGAATTTTAGATTTATTTCTTGGCTTTGCCTCAGGCGTGGACGGTAGTGAGGTTTTAAGACACATCCTTTGATGTTGACAGTAATTAAAGACATGCATTTTTATTTACCCAGTTTTTAAAATACTGGCTGAATGGACAAAAGTCAAAATTTAATGTAGAAATTGCTTGAAATGCAAGCATTCAGTGTGAGGAATGATACATGGGACAGTACTTCCTCCAGACTTTGAACTGATTTAATGTAGAATGATGGCAAGGACAGAGAAAGTTACAGGATGATGAAGATATGTGAAAATAAGAAATTAACTAGCACAGTTATTTTGGTTCATTGGTGTCTCAATTTTAAACTATCTCTTCCCTCTCTGTTTTCTGTCCAGGCTCTGAGTTCAGAGTTGGCTGAGGCTCGGGATGACACCAAGAAAACACAGAATGACATGCTACACGCTGAAAATGTCAGAGCGGGTAGAGACAAGTACAAAACCCTGCGACAGATCCGCCAGGGAAACACCAAGCAGCGTATTGATGAGTTTGAGTCCATGTGAACCCGAAACACGGATGGACAAGACGCTGAAAAGAGACAGCTTGTCTCATTGCCATGTCAACGCCTCACTCTCCTCGTAAAGCCCAAAATCTGATGCCACGGCGGGATCTCTTACCTTTTTTCTACCCAAGAGAAAGAGCGGATACTGGGCTTCGTAGCTTCAGCCTCGCCAAAGCTCTGCCTAGCAGTGGTTGGCCAGCCGCACACATTGCTGTCTGCTTTTTAGAATTCTGCCCTCAACCCAATGAAGCACACGTCTTTTAATCAGTCCAGATGAATAGCAAGCATCATATCTTCCTCCCTTGTACATTACTGGCAATTAAAATGCTTGCATGTTTGATAATTAAATAATATCACAGCCCTTAGACAAAATGTGACTGGACAGAATTGGTCGCTTTTACTCAAGAAAATAAAATGACCATTTGTAGCTGTAGCTTATTGATGTTGGGAGCACGCTTTAATCTGTACCTGACCTTTACTTATTTTGTCTTCAGTTGAACAATTTAAATTTTTTAAACGCCTTATTTGTCTCATTTCTTTCGCATTCAGTACTGTCATTTTATTTTGGTAGAGTTTTGCTGGCAGTGACATTCATCAACTAACTTATGTTCTTGAACGGCTGTCAGCTTATTGCCCACAAAGAGCTGTGAGCAGGAAAATCCGATTAATCCAAGGAACCATTATTTGATTATGTGGTTTTTTATTGTGACAACTGTTGTTCAGCACTGGCAAATCTATCCATGGAGCCTATCCCATCAGTCATGGGGTGTGAGGCAGGGTACACCCTCTGCAAGTTGCCAGTCTATCACAGGGCCAGCATGTAAAGACCATTCACGCTCACATTCAGCCTATGGCCAATTTAGAATCGCCATTTAATCTTGCATGTGCACGTTTGGGAGAAAGCTGGAGTACCAGGAGAGAACCCATGTGGGGTCGCATGCTCTCAGCTGACCCCAAACCCAGGACCTTCTAGCTGTGAGACAATAGTGCTAACCACTGTACCGCTGTGCTGCCCCACTGGCTCTTGGCAAATTATATGATCTATTTAATACCAATAAAAATGTCCATATTTATAAGTTAGACGGTTTTAGTTTAAAGCATGTATAGCAAAATATATATGAACAAAGTACACGAAGCAAGCAATATGTGAAAGTTTGAGTAAGGCTTTTATTGGTCAATTTTACATCACTCGTAAGAACGGTCAACACATCTCATTCAGCCATATTTTCCCTGATCCTGAAAGTATGTCAGGTTTTTTTTCTGCTTTTATTTTGGGTATCAGTTTCTAAAGCTTAACGGAGCAGAACAAATGTGTGGTGAAACCTACTCCGACATGATGGTTTTATAGCATGAAAGGAAAAAGGTGTACGGTTAAACTCATTCAGGGAAAAGCTTGTTAGCCATTTGAGGAGGTTTGTAGCACTGCACATTAATCTAAAAGTATTTTTTAAAGTATTTTTAAGCTCAGTTTCACTGGCCTTAATCATTATACAGTTGAGTGACAAATACAGGGAAAAGACAACATACAATGTCTTCTTAAGGTGTTGGGCCACCACATGCCAACAGAACAGCTTCAGTGTGTCATAGCACTGATGCTCCAAGTCTCTTCTGGGAGGACGGAACACCATTATTCCAAGAGATATTCCGTTGTTCGGTGTTTTGATGATGGCGGTGGGCAGTAATGTATTGGTCTGAGATCTCTCGTAGGTGTCATCCCAGAAGAAAGCAGTGCCATCAGGACAGAACCCTGGAACACATCTTTGAATGAAAAGTAAGTACCGTTGGCTTCTCCCTTGCAATTCCCAAAAGGAGTCACCACAGCAGATGAATCCACAGTGTTTATTGGGCAAAGATTTTGTGCCAGATGCTGTTTCTGACACCTTAAGGTGTTTCCACCTCCCGTCGTGGAAGGGGCTTGTGCCTCTGCCTGGACTCAAACCAGGCGAATGTGTAAACCACTACACTATGGAGAATTAATCTCTTTATTTTATAGCAGGACATACAGTGAAACAGCAGCAATAGTCAAACCCTTGAATTTTGGTTTAATATAAGCACCAGTGGCCTGAGTAATAAGCAATAAACAGCCTTTGGTCCCTGAAGAGATGGCACTCACTTATTTCTGTAGCAGAAATGAAGCTGTATTAAAGCACATTAGAAATAAATGTGTGAATGAACTGTGATAATCAGGGACTGTTGGCATTTTACAATTTTCCACATAATTAAAATACAAATACATATAGCAGGATTTCAGTCAAATGAGCAACAAATAACAACTCTTCATCTATCTAATCAAACCCCACACACATTTTGAAAGGTGCATTCAGACTGAACTTGAGGCAAATGATAGACCACAGATTATGTTCACTATGCAATATCACTTCTGTTCAAGCATGGGTCTACCTAATGCTGATATACTTCTTTATAGTAGTTAAATGATAAAAAGCCTGGTAGTGAAGCATGAACTGAAAAATGCATGTAGTTTTGGTAAAGAAAGAATAGCCCTGTAGTCACTGACTGTAGAAGGGGTTGTAGTTTTACATTAATTAGTTTAATTAAGATTTAAAAGCTTTGTTCCCTTAACAATAACGTCTTAGAGTTGGAATGACAAATATACAGTACTATGAAAAAGTCTTGAGTCACCCATCATTTCTTTAGATTTTGCATCCAAGGAGCCAGACATTCTTGTCATTTTTAAAGTGGTCTTGAGCAATAGTTGTCCAGGCTTTCTGAAGTGTTTTCAAAGTCTTGTTTTCTTCTTTGTACATTGGCTGCTTTTTCACTCAGTTTCAGTCCAGTACAGTAGTTGTACCTGACCACTTTTAGAGGAATGTTTTTTGTTTGTTGAGCCACTTAACTCTGAACTATGAATCTCTCAAGCATAATAAAGACACCTAACACAACGGATGAACCAGTGTTGTGTGTACGCACAACAACTTAGCAAAGAACTAATTTTAAATTGTTTCTTTGCGCACTTTGTTACTAGCAATCTGTCACAAAAACCCATAATTTGTTCAAATTTTTTTAATTGATAACACAGTTTGACAGACACGATATAGTATTTTTGCACTAACAAAGAGTTATTATTTAAAAACTTGGCACAGCTCAGCATGGTGTGCCGTGCCTTTAAAATTTAAGGAAACTGGACAAATGGAGGACAAAAGAAGCCATGGCAGCAAAGATCTGACACAGGACTTGAGAGGTGCAGCTGTTTTTCATTTAATCCATCTACAGGTATAAGAGGCTGAGGTATGCCAAATACACAAGAACTGGGCTGAAAATCAGTGGCAACAGGTCTTGTTAAGTGAAGAATCCAAATTAAAAAATTTTCATTTAAATCATGAGGAGAGAGGTACAACAGTGAGTGACTACAGCCATCAGTAAAACACAGTGGAGGCTCTGTCATGCTTTGGGACTCCATTTCAGCCAGTGGGGTTAGGGAGCTTGTCAAAATTGATGGAATTATAATTGTGGAAAAGTACCGTCAGATTTTGCTCCGCCATGCAGAACTACGTATATGGAAAAGTGTCTGATTGGCAATGGCTTTATTTTTCAGCATGGCAATGATCCCAAACAAGCTGCCAATGCAGTAAAAGCCTACCTGGATAGAAAAGCACACAATGGAACACTATTAATCTCCCTGGAGCCCAGACCCCAACATCGCTGAAGTAGTATGGGATCATCTTGACAGAGAATGAAATAAAAGTCAGCCAGCATCCAAAGTAGAGCTTTAATGTTCTTCAAGAAGCCTGGAGAACTATTCCTGAAGACTACCTAAAGAAATGACAAGAAAGCTTTCCTAAGGGCGTTAAGGCTGTGTTGCAGACTAAAGATGATCATACCAAATATTGTGTGGAGTTGCACAAACTTTTTTTGGCTTATGTACCGTGTTTTTCTTTATGTTTGCACATATCAGTAAAAGGCTGAACCTACTTCCCATTTTCTTAGTAAAATATAAAGAAATGATGAAATGATGGGTGGCTCAAGCCTTTCACACAGTACTGCAGGAGATAAAAAATAAGAAACTACAAAAACAACAGAAAGAACTGAGATCTGTCCAGGTGTGGGCTGTCATACAGGTACATGGTAGATGTGTACATTGCTAGCTAAGCTACATTTCACGAGCAAGGACCACAAACCCAAATATGAATTAAACTTTTACTGATAAGATGCAGCAAGCTCGGCCAGAAGCTGTGGTTTGGGGAAGGCCTCACTGAGAATAGAAGGAGGCTCCCAGGCCTGCAGATCTCCTGAATACCTTTGAAAGAGGTTGGAAAATGGAGAAGAAAGACGAGGGAAGGTGGGGCCTGAAAACAAGACTAAACATGACAAGTAGGCGTTTATAGACGTACCACCAAGGTGTTTGGGGTAGGGTCCTGCTCCTGAAACTCAGATAAATAATCTCCAATTACATCTGTATCATAAGCACATTTGTTACATTTACAGTTAATTTAAATATATTAAAGGAAGAAATTTCCTATGTTCAGTCTAAACTCACTTTGTCGAGCAACATTTGTGGAGAAAATCCATTTAGAACATGTTAGCATAGTTAGCCATTATGTAAAACTCGCACTGACTGCAAACTTTTCTTGAGGAAAAAAAATACATTCAAAATAAGAAAAATCATTTTTAACATGTTTGTATTTGTGGAAAAATACTTTTGTCCTCATGCACTGAATAACGTTTTTAATATCCACTGGAATATAACCATAGGAGTAACAACAGAGTTGTAAACGTCATCTAAAAAATTTTTTCAAAAAAGCATCAAAAGCACAGTTAGTGGTTGTAGTGGGTATTTTTCCTACTTTTAAACACTCGGTTTTACTTCTGCTCTATAAGTTATAGCAACCAAGTTTAGCCCACAGACATTCCCCCTACTGACGGTCTATGGCAACAGTGTGTAGACACTGGTCTGTGAAGCTATCCGTACGGTTTCAGAAGGACCAGTGCTGTACTGTGAATTCACCTAACACTGTGGTTGTGTCCTGAGTCAACGAAACGGGGAATACAACCAAAACATGCTACCATGCAGTTCTCCAAAAAGTAAAAATATATGCATAGCTCAACATAGTTGACACTGTGTATAGGTCAAATGCTGATTTGTTTAAAAGTAGGCTGGAACATGAAAGGGAGTGATAACAGAGTTCACAATGTACAGGGAGAACCCCCAAAAAACATCAAAGATAAAAAAAAAAAAAAAAAGCCAGCATGGAAAGCATAGATAGTAGTTGCAGGGGGTTCTTTAATTGCTGGTTTCATTTCAGCTTTTTATATCTTATAACTTTTGATCACTGCGACTAGCTGAAGGACCAACAACAGCAAATGAGTAGCCCACAGACTGGTTATTTGTGACACTGCCCCCTGGTGAGAGTAAAGATCATGTACAGCATGTAGACAAGGGTTTGTGAAGTTCTACGTATGTTCTCCAAATGATCAATGCACTACCATTAATCCAGCATTAGCCTTCATCATTCTAGAGCAGCAAAAGTTCAGAGAAAAAACAAAATTGACACTGTTTGTTCCTGACATTTGTTCCCGTCTTGCATATTACGGTCCAGCTCTTGAGAAACATGTTTTTTTGATGTGTGAAAGCTTCAAAGGAATGAAGTAATTTTGTAGAGAGCAGTTAAGAAACATTTAGAGGATTAGAATCAGCTGGGATTGCGTGCAATGCTAAGAACCTTTAATATTGGCCTCTCAACAGCAAACAAAATTTTTAACAACAATATACCTTAACACCTTTAACCATGATAATTTTTACTGTTTTTTTGCACTTGTGACAACTTAGCCTCTACCTAACTTATATTAGAGGTTTTGATCTACACAGTACCATATTTTCAGTTCACTGACAATATAAACAACTATATCCAAAAAGTGGATCTTAGACATTACTGCACTTGGAAAACAGAGAACCAGAATTCCCCTCATATAAAAGCCTAAGTACCATGGATGACATATTTTGCCACATAAACAAAAATATTAAACTCAGAATATTTTTGTTTTTACAGTTTCATATAAAACAATGACTTTGTTTAAAAGTTTACAGGATACAATTTGTATCAACTAAGAGAGGTGTCATTGGGCTACTTGAAATTATGCTAACCAGGTAAACGTGTTAGCTTTCCAAACAGTTTCTCAGGTATCAAAGCAACCCCACTGATGGAGATTGTAAAAATTTTTTTATCTTGATTTCATTCAACTAATGCAGCTCTAAGCAAGCTACATTAACAGAACACAACTTACAAAATACTTTTTATAAGCCTGAAAAACATTCATTTAAAGGTCACCCCCCCACCCTACCCAAAGCAAAGGGAAAAAAACGGTATGCTTTTTTGGGACAAAACAGGCAATTCAAAGAGGTCACCTCAAGCATTGTGAAATAGTGAAATATAGTATATTCCTTATCTTTCAATCAATAAATGTAGCTAAACATATAGACTACATAGACAAACATTGGCACAGGTGTATAAAATTGAGTATCTGGCCATGCACTCTGTCTTTACAAAGATTTGTGAAAGAATGGGTGGTTCTAAAGGGCTCTGTGAATTGCAGCGTAGTATGCCACCATTGTAAAAAGTCACAGTGAAATTTCTTCCCTCCTAGATTTTCCACTATCAACTGTAAGTGATATTCTTGCAAAGTGGAAGCAGTTTAAAACCACAGAAAGTCAGCCACAAAGTGGCAGACCATGCAAAGTTACAGAGCAGGGTCGCCAAGGGCAGAAGCATGTAGTGTTCAAAAATCACCAACACTACACTGCTGACTCAATGACTGCAGAGTTCCAAACTTTTTTGGCATTAACATCAGCACAAAAACTTCATGGCTGATGCAAGCCTTCCATCACCAAGTACAATGCCAAGTGTAAGATGGTGTGGTAGAACACATACACCTACTGGACTCTGAAGCAGTGGAAATGTGTTCTTTGAAGGGACAAATCACACTTTTCTATCCGGTACTCTGATGGTCAAGTCTGGGTTTGTAAAATTTCAGGTAATGTGACCTGCCTGACTGTAAAGTCTGATGAAAAGAGATAACGATATGGGACTGTTTTTCTGGAGTTGGTCCATAATTTCAGTGAAGGGAAATCTTAATTGGTGTGAAACAACTAGACTGGCCCAGATAGAGCCCTGACCTCAACCCCATCAAACACCTTTGTGATGACACAGAATTGATATTGTGAGCCAGGCCCTCTCATCCAACATCAGTGTATGATCTCACAAATGCTCTTCTGGATGAGTGAGCAAAAATTCCCACAGACACTCCAAAATCCTGTAGAAAGCCTTCCCAGAAGAGTGGAACCTGTTAACGTCTTCAAAAGGGGGGGACCAATTCCATATTCTTGCAAATGGATAAAGAATGGGATGTCATAAAAAACAAATTCCTGTATGTGTAATGTGTAGGTGGCCCAACAGGTTTGTCCATATAATGTATATTAAAAATGACAAATGAAGTGATGCTGAAATAGATTAAAGATGACTGGAAACCTTTGCTATTCAGCTATTTAAGCATGTCTTTGATGGTCAGGAACTAATTTAAAAAACAATTAAAAACATATATTTTTCATCTCTCTTTTTTCTGAGTTTTAATTTAGGCAGAGAGATCATGACTACCCCTGAGAAAAGTTCATAAAACATAAAACTACCGTGTATATGTGTTTGTATGTGATGTTCCTGGAAATGCAGAGATTTTAAGGCTTAGATTTTTAGGTGTTAAGCAATGCCTGTATTTCTGTTCACAACTTCTTATATACTACAAAACTGTGAATCCCTGTGCCGTTAAAAGAAGGGCATAGAAAGAGTTATACCCTGCCTGCAGCAGATATACACTCTATAGTGGTAACACCACTGACAAAGGAGACCCTGTGTCTCACACACCACAGACATTCACACATATTAAAGATAATAAATTAACACATATTTTAAATGAAAATAAAACCAACAATCTTTGTTCCATCTAAGCATTTCCGGTTACTGCGCTTTCAGCTGCCACCATAGTCTGATTTAGAATTTTGATATGTTTTAGTGATGGAAAAGAACAGCGTGTGATGAACTGTGAAGTCAGCTGACAGGGCTATCCTAGCAGAGGAAATAACTCTTGTTCAAAAGTGAACAAACAGCTTGGGGTTTTCAAGTGGAGTTTTTGCTATCTTCTTTTGTGGGTGCCGTTAGAGTTTCACTTCCTTGTGGGGGAAATCCACAAAATCTCACAAGTAATCTGCCACCTGTCAGCTCAAAAAGAAACCCTCGGCCCATTTGTTGAGCTTCTTTTGGTGTCAAATGTCAAAGGACTGTATTTGCAATGCAGCAAACACATGCACGTTATATTAATGCTGAAAATGTTAATCTTTTACATACCCCATATTGGCATCTCAGTTACTAAAAATTAGAGATATTTCACACAGATGAAAAGCACAAGCAACGATACTTATACCCTGATATGATTGCCAAAATAAAAAGGAGAAAGCAAAAAAATTAACAGAAAGTGCCAAAAATAAAATGATTTTAAAACTATATAAATAACTTAAGATGTAACCAATAAATTAATTTAAAATGAGCAACACTGCCTCAAGCGAAACACCTTACAAGCCCCTCTAAGCACACCAGTGTTTTGACTCAAGATAAAAAAATTAGCTGAAACATGCGCATAAACCTCTATCTTTCCCTTGTCTTAAGTGTTAAAATAACAGGTTCATTTATAGAAAAAAGCATGACAATTTTGGGATTTCCCTTTATATACCATTAAAACTAATAACTTCAAAAACCAGTGCTTTAATCACTTAAGACCTCTTATATCTTCATATATCCAACCTGACTTTATCAAGACTGCAAAGGAATAAACCTGCAAATATGAGTTAGGGTGAAGACATTATTTCACCTCCTGTCTTTATTCAAGAACTGTGCTGTGACTTCTCCAGCAAAATTGCAGCTGCAAGCTGCTGAGCATCCATTACATGTGGATTCCTGGTCATTACCAAGCTCACCAAATCTGGAGGGAAGATGCCACACAAGTTAACAAACACCCTCTCCCTAAAGTCCTGGTATCGACCAAAGGCAGCAGGGTTCGAGTGCTGGGGTGCTGAGGAGAGGTGGCTCTTGTGGGTAGGGATAGATGGAAGAGACTGCTGCGAGCGGGATGGAAGACTTGATGGTAAAAGCCCAGGGGGTGATGAATGGATTTGCTGGTCCCAGGGAGAGTGCCAAGCCTTTCCATGTACTTGTGCAAGGCTCTTACAGGAAAACAGATCATAGGAAGACTTAGGGGGTGGCTCATAATTAAGGTCCCATTTCATCTTGTGCTGAGGTTGTTGGATTAGCCCTGAGTAGCTTCGTCTAGAAAGAACTGGTGATTCTTCGCACACTCGGGAGTCCTGAAGCCCATGTTCCTGCCAAGGGAAGCCTATCGTATCGTGGCTAAGAGGGAAGCTCTGAGAGTGGGAGTGAACAGTGGATGTTTGGGGTGGAAGCTGCGGATGAGGTGGTTCCCCTGGGAAATTGCCCAGCAATTCCAGCGGTTGCTGGGGTGCAATATAAGCTGAAGGGGTCTTGAGGTGATGTGGTGAGGTGTGGGAGGAAATAGAAGATGGAGAGTCTCCCATGCCAAAACCATGTTGTCTCCAAAGTGCATGAGGAATAGTATAGCCATGAGGAGAATGATGGCTCATTCTAGGAGAAACATAGCTTGCCTGGTGGAAGTACTGGCCAGCATAGTGATGATGATGGCGGTGAGGATGACGGTGGTGGCACTTGGGGCTATCGTCTAAGATGGGATCAGGAGAGAAAGAATCTGAGCTGACACTGCCTTCACTGCTACAGTCTGACAGCTGCAAACTTGCCCGTGGATCAGCAGGAAAGAAGCATTCAGGAGTCTGCGGCATTACAAGACTGAGGCTTGAACAAGCCTTTACCAGAGAGTTGTAGTCTACCTCTGGAGACTTGCATCTGTGATAAGTTTCAGCTCTGCTTGGTCCTAAGGCTCCGGAAACCCTCGGGCTGCCACCACTACTTCCCTCAGGGCGCTCCCATCTTTCCAGATATCCTGATAAAGGGGGGCCCCCTGGAGCAGGATTCCCTACAACGTTGTTGCTACAGCTGCCACTACTGCTGCTGTTTCCCCTCTGTTCTTCCACTTTGGAACAGACCCGAGGTTTGTCCCCCTCAGCTCTGGGATTTGAGCTCTGAGGGCTCAAATTTGGCTGTTTTTTTCCAGGGTCCCAACTTGCCTCAGCTATTCCTTCTGATTGACCTTTTTTTTGGCTCTTCACCATCAGAGCATGTTCCAACAGGCCTCTGGAAGCTACTGATGAAATTTTGGCACTTGCACGGAGCTCATCAGCCACGGCTCGCTGGGGCTGACTGCCCCTTTCAGGGTGATAAAACTTACACTTGTGGCCATATGTGCACTTCTTTCCTAATGGAAGAAAAAGATAAAATTTACACTACACTGCTGTAATGAAAAACACAGCTACCAGTGGATAGCACTGGTACCTTTTGTATAATCTTTATCAAATTTCACTTTGGAAGAGTGGCCATCCTCTACATACAGTTTGCTCATTGTTAATTTTTTTTTAACCTAAAATATTCAGGATTTCATGGTGAGACTGAAAAAGGTTAGTCATAACCAGGTAATAATTATACACAAATATTTTCATGTGCTTTTAAGTGCATGTATTACCGTAAGGACATGGCTGCTTTCTGTGTTCAGGAATAATAGGCCTCTTCCTCAGGAAATTCTCAAGACTAGGTCCATGGCGTCCCAGTGGGTCATCAGGTGGCATAAACCTGAATATACAGTTAATTGACTGAAATTAGATTTGAGTTCCAAACACAGACAACCTGAAATCCTTTTTTTTTTGTTTTTTTACAATATAAATAGTAATACAAAAAGAAACACATAAAGACTGTCACTGGGGATTTTCATGTTGGCATAATTTTCTTACTTGTCATTTACAAATGAGTACATCAGCAGGCGTTCATCAATGAATTTCTTCCACTCTGGTTTCTCATTGGCTAAGTCACGGTAGTTGTCGTTTGAAACAATTATGCCGTCCGACTCGTAGGCCAGTTTGACGATGAACCTGTCATCGTAGCAAACCACACGACGTCCCTGCACACGCCGCGACGGAGTGAAAACCAGGATCTTCTCTTTCTCCAGACGCCGTAGGATTTCTTGGTCTGAAGAACGAGAGGGATAGTAGTTAAACAGAGAACCAAGTGGATGCATGTTCTGTTTGGTACTGGTTAGAATTCCTTCCCAAAGCAGAGGATTAAAGCACGTACAGTACTTTTAGCTTTTTACACTGTTATTTTACTGGGATGTAAAATTGTGACAGCTACTGTAGCTGCTACCTGTGATAAGGGCATCAGGTCGTGACTGCTCCTTTCTCCAGGCAGGGACGAAAACAGTGATGTCACGATGACCTCGCTCCAAAAACCAGTCAACCGCCAACTGGATGCCTTGGCAGGAGAACACTTCCTTATTCCCATGGCTGTGGAATCAGAAAGAAATGTTAAGGGCACAATCAGCGATAGTAGTCCCACAACCAAAATTATACAAGGCCAGCTTGCTTTTTACTAATGTTGTTAACACAGATTATGGATGCATTTTGAATTATAGGTAAATGACAAGGAATGCCATTTTGAAAAAATAAAATAAAACAAAAACATGGCAAACAAGTTCTGTCATCATCAATCATCACACCATATAAAAAATTACTAATTTGTTGGCTCTATAGCGCACTAGAGTAGTAGCATTACAGTAGTATCTTTTTAATCAAGCATATAGTAAGTACTTCACGCAGGCCTCAATCTCAAGCTCAGCTAGGATTAGCTGATGGCTCAACCCAGTTGGCAAATCTCATATAAGGCTTTACAAGTTGCTTTGCAAACCACCTCCATACCAACTTCTCCTTTTGTGGTATGTATGATTTATTCAATGTCAAATCTGTCATCACTGATGCCTGTTCCATTGGGGTCTTGGTGCTGCTCTGACTACGTCTGACTTTCTACATATAGAATGTAATTTTAAGCTTATAGTTTGAATCTCTTCTACAAAACCCTTTTCCAGGAAAGTTGGGACATTTTTCAAAATGCTACTAAAAATACTGTGATATGTTAAATCATGTTAACTTTTATTTAACTGACAAAAAGTACAAAGAAAAGACTTTGGCCACTTGGCCAATTTCATTCTATTTTTATAAGTAAATACAAGTTTTTAATTTGATGGTTGCGACACTTTAAAAAAAAGTTGGGACAGAATTAAAATAAGATTCAGAAGTGCACAGAATATTCAGGTAACACCAGTTTGGAAGATTCCACATTAAACTAGCTAACTGGGAGCAAGGGAAGTTTCACGCCTGGATACAAAAGTAGCATCCATCAAAGGCTCAGTCTTTGCAAGAATGGCTCACCGCTTTGTGCCCAATATTTGTGAGGTAATTGCATTTCTCAATGCAAGAATACAGAGAATTTAAGTCTTTTAACATCTACAGTACATAATATTGTGAAAAGATTCAGAAAATTCAGAGACACTGCAGTGTGTAAAGGGTTAGGTCAAAAACCACAGCTGAATTTATGGGATCCGCACACCCTCAGGTGACAGCTGAAGAAACTATCACACTGCTGTGGTAAATATAGCCACCTGGCCTCTGTAGAACTTAGGGAAACTATTGTCACTTAACACAGGCCATTGCTGAATCCAGAAATGCAATTTGAAACTGTTTTACACAAGGAGGAAGCCATACATCCAATGCTATGCGGAGGCGTCACTGTGGAACCGTGTGCTGTAGCCACATTTCAGAAAAAAAAGAAATACCCATTGAGTTTTCTGTGACCATCCAGATTGTCATCAGTGAAGGTGCAAAACACAGCATCCTCGATGGCATTGGGGTGCATCAGTGCCCACAGCAGAACTGATTGCTTGTGAAGGTACCACTGACTCTGAGGCGTGTATCAGTATTTTAGAGAGACATATGCTGACATCAAGGTAACATCTCTTCCCAGGACATCCGTGCTTATTTCAGCAGGACAATACCAGACCACAATATGCAGGGACTATATAAGCATTACTTCGTAGACACAGTATATGTGTGCTTGACTGGCCTGCTGCCAGTTCACATCTCCTACTGAAAATGTATGGCACATCATGAAGAGGAGGATCAGAGCGTGGACCATGGACTGTCGCGCAGTTGAATTTATCCATCAAGAATTGCCAACATTTACGATTCCAAAACTACAACAATAAATATCCTCTGTTCCAAAATGATTTTAAAAAGTAATTAAAAGAAAAGCACAACAGTAAGCATGCCTCTGTCTCAACTTTTTTTTGTGTGTTGCAGCCATCAAATTCAACATTTGTGTATGTTGACAAAATACAGTTTAGTTGATCAGTAAAAATATTGAAAATCTTTTTTATGTGCTTTTTTCAGCTGACTGAAGGATCACGAGAGATAACATCACATATTTTTGTTTCTATGGCATTTTGGAAAATATCCCAATCTTTATTAAAGTGGCTTAGCTTCAGCTGAAGTCAGTTGGATGTATTTGCAAGCTATGCTTCCCATTTTTTAAACATAGTATGACTCAAAATCTCCAAAAAATGTTCAACATAAATTTTAAAAAGCAGCTTCAGCTGCTGCCTTGTATTTCCCCAAGGGTTACCGCAAATTTGAACTTTTACCTTCCTGATGCAACCCTTCCATGGTGGGAGGGGCTTGTTTTCCCACATAAATGTTTTAATGAAAATCTGGATTCTCCAAAAATCCGTTAAAACACATTTACAGGACACTTCAACTGGTTTGCATTAAAGCAATTCATGCATTTAAACTCTACATCTTCCAAAACTACAAAACTGATGTTTCCAGAACACAGCAAGTAATACTGTAATATGGTTGCCAATCTGGCTACCATTGCACTTAACAGCCAGATAATAGTTAATCATTTAAAAAAGCTATTTTGGCTGTTTTGTCATGTCAGTTATCAAACAACCACTGTTTTCTTTTTCTACAACTATAGATTTTCTTTTTAAGGTAAAGCATCGGGTAGGTACAAGAAAGTAGAGCAAAAAACAAGTGTTTTGAACAGCGTCACTTCCTCACCTCATGGCTACATTACTTCCATCCACAACAACAGGCCGAAGGTTTTCTTTGTCTTCTGGCAGCTGGGATGGACACAGCAGTCGAGAAGAATCCAGTGAAGAGCTGGGGGAGGAAGAGGAGGAGCAGGCCACTGAGGAGGAGGGAGACTTCGAGACAGTTAGACTTCCTTGCTGATCCATCTCTGTTTTGGTTCCCAGTTTGACCAGCTCTCCCAGTATATCATTTATAAGCGCATCAGGGCCTAGTTTCCTCAGGACCAGCAGCACTAGCTCCTCAGAGTAGCCTAGCTTGAGTGCAAACTCCACCTTCGTGCGGCAGTCTGTGATAGGGTCAGTCAAAGGTGTTTCTGAGGGGTCTCCAGGGGATTGGTTTGGTGCCAGGTCCAGCCTGACTGGCTGACAGACTGAGGAGGACTCTCCATGGTGTAGATGAGACTGATCGTGGCGTGGGATTTTACATTCAGAACCAGAACCAGTCTGGAGCCGTTCATCTTCACTGTCAGAGATGGCACTCTCCTCAGAAAAGTTACTGCAGCTGCTACTGCTGCTATAGCCTGAATTAATACTGCAGCAAGTGCTACTGCTACCAATAATATTATTGCTGTTACGTGTGGGACCCGCTCCTACATTCCCAGAATCCCTTGCAATGCTTGGGCCGACCTGACGCTCAGCACCTTCCACATGAAGGTAGTCCAGATCCAGCCCCAGACTGAGGATGTGGCCTGTTCCATCCTCCAGATGGTCCTTCAGGCCCATGAATTCTTCTCATACATCCAGCTCCACGCCCTCCGTGACCTCCCAGGCACCTGACTGACCCCACTGTTAATACTGATGTTAAACGCTCACTGAGTAATTCTGGGAGAAAACCTGGAAATAAAAACACAAAAAGGAACGTGTTGAATTCCTGAGGTCTGTGTGAAAACTTTAAATAAGCAGGAATGACTCAGGTCCAGGCACATGACTGGAGGGTATGGCTCTGAAATATATCTGCCTCCCCTGGAGATACTTTGTGTCATTTGTTTTAAAGCTTTAGTGACCTATTATTTTTTGCCCATTTTTAAATCTGCTAACACATTATTCTGCATTTTCATGGATAAAGCTACCAAACAGTAAAATAATATTTTAGAAAAATCCAAGCTGCAACAGCAAAGTAATTATATACATTAATGAATTAATGATTATGTTCCGATAATACAATGTATGTGATTCTAAGAAGGGTCATTCTGTGTAATGAGTACTTTTACTTTAGGTATTATAAGTATATTTGATTTTAAAACTTTTGTACAACCCCAGTTCCAAAAAGGCTGGGATGCTGCATAAACTATAAATAAAAACACAATGCACTGATTTGCAAATCTCATAAACCAACATTTCATTCACAAAAGAACACAGAAAATACATCAATCATTAAAAGTGAAACATTGCACTAGTTCATGAAAAATACTAGATTATCTTGAATTTGGTGGCAGCAATACATTTCAAAAAAGTTGGGACAGGGCCATATTTCCCACTGTGTAGCATCCCCTCCTCTTTTAACAACTGTCCATAAACATCTGGGAGCTGAGGAGACCAGCTGCTGGACCTTTGGGAAAGGAATGTTGTCCCATTGTTGTCTGATTTAGGATTCAAGTTGCTCAACAGTCATGGGTTTTCTTTGTTGTATTTTGTTTCATGATGCTCCAAATGTTTTCAGTTGGTGAAAGGTCTGGACTGCAGGTTGGCCACCTGGACTCCTCTAAAGCAAACTTTAAAACAAATCCATGCTGCTGCAATAGCTACAGTATGCAGTTTAGCATTGTCTTGTTTCAGCACTGATGGTGCCTTTCCAGATGTGCAAGTTGCCAGTAACAAGCCAGGTGGTTCCTCTCCTCTTTAGTCCGGAGGACGTGCCATGCATGATTTCCACAAAGAATTTCAAATTCCAATTCTTACCACAGAACAGTTTTTCACTTCGGCACAGTCCATTTAAAATGAGCTTTGGCTCCAAGAAGACACCAGCAATTCTAGATCATGTTCACATACGGCTTTGAATGATAGACCTTTAACCTGCATTTATGGCTATCGTGGGTCCCTGGTTGGATTCTAGGTGGGGACACAAGCCCCTCTCACCATGTAGGGTTGTGTCAGGAAGGGCATCCGATGTAAAACCTCTGCCAAATTACCAATGCGGATTAATCCTCTGTGGCAACCCCTCGGTGGAGAATACAAGGGAGCAGCCAAAAGGTGGCAAACTGTGTTCACAGACAGTGATATAGGGAAGTGTTCCTGAGCCCATGCAGTGATTTCCATGGCAGAATCATGTCTATTTGCAATGCAGTGCTGCCTGAGGGCCTGAAGTTCACCAACATCCAATATTAGTTTTCAGCTGTGTCCCTTGTGCATAGAGGTGTCTCAAGATTCTCAGACTGTATTATGTACTGTGGATGATGAAATATCAAAGTCTTTGCAATTTTAATTTGAGGAACATTATTCTGAAATTGCTCAACAATTTACAGTCCCGGTGTTTTGTATACTGCTGAAACCTCTGCCCATCTTTACTTCTAAGACACTCTGCTTCTTTAAGGTGCACTTTTGTAAACCCGATCACATTACTGGCCTGTTGCCAAATAATTAGTTGCCACATGGTCCTTCAGCTGTTTCTTTTCAGTACCACTTACTTTTCTAGCGTTTTTGTTGCCCTTGTCCCAAGTTTTTCATGTTGCTGCTATCAGATTCAAGATGAGCTAGTATTTTTAATGAAATTTTAAGATGCCTCGCTTTTAACATTTAATATGTTTTCTATGTTCTTTTGAGAATAAGCACTGGTTTATGAAATTTGCAAATCATTGCATTGTGTATTTATTTATATTTTACACAGCATCCCAATCTTTTCAGAAAATGAGGTTGCACTGTTAGGCTACATGAGCAGGATTCTGTACTTAACTTGAGTAAAGTCCACACACTTCTTTCACCTCTTTGCAAAATAATTTTTCAGTTTAAAAAACAACATTAAAATCTTTTTTAGCACCATTACATGATATTTCTGCTCTGTTGTGGTAACACCTGTGCTCAGATCTGGAAGGTCCAGTAATTTCTATACAAAAGAACTAAAATGTCATAAACATTAAAAAAAAAAACTGAACTGAAAGGTCACTTTATTCTGCTTCTTCCTGCCACTGCAAGCAAACCCTGCAAAATCTAATGGACAACCTCTTCTTTGATAAAGGGAAAAGTGCAGGGTGCGCACCAACATTTCCTCTGACATGGGATGTGTTGTGAAAAAGTGCTCCTCATAGCTAATTTGCTTATTGAGATCTTACTGCTGAATTTAGATAAGAAGAATGTTTACCATACCAAATGGTAATAGTCCCATGACAGTACATGCTTTTGAAGTTAAAACTTTTAAGCCAAATGGGCAAGATGAAAACTGTAACCTTCAGCTGATTTGCATTTTGACAGCAATGAGCCTCAAGGCAAAGTACTGCACATCTGAGCCAAGAGCAAGCGATATAAAACTGCTTTACTTACATAGATGTAACATGATGTGTTCTAACATGCTGAATTAGCTAAAGAACAACAGTCCTGTCAAAAATATTAGTCATTGAAGAGGGCTGGATATGACTGAAAGTTTTATGTTTTTTTAAAAGTCTGTATTGTTGATAGCTTATGATTTAAAGCTTGTTTTCTCCAGGCGTTTAAAGAAGTAAATCACAGAATTCCTGCATATGCAGCTATTTTAATTAGACTTTGACAAAACACTTTATTGGTTGGGGGGGGTCCCAAGGGCTACAGCAGTAGCAATGTGTGCAAAGTCTACAATGACAGGAGGAGAGTTCTGACCTCCCGAAGGGGGCCCCACCTGACTCCGCTCACTCCTGTTGCAAGTGGCATGCATGATTGAGTTCAAACAAACCTAGTGACAACGATGAAAGTGACTCAGTGCAAATGGAGAGGACTCATCTAACTGGCAGTGAAAAAAAGAGGAAAAGGGGAGAAAAAAGGGAGATTGTGGTGAGTGGAGCAAATAATAATGATTGAATATAGTGCTAAATAACTAAATGCTGCTAGTCTAGTTCTGTTTGTAGCAGCACAGTGCCTTAGTGGGTAGCACTGTTGCCTCACACCAAGAGGGTCCTTGGTTTAAACTGAGGTTGGGCGGTTTTGCACAGAGTTTCCATGCTTGCACAAGTGTTCTTCGGGAGCTCCGGTTTCTCCTGCTATCAACAAACATGCTAGGTAGCCCAGAGCCCTGTGCTATGAAGCAAGTTCAGGATATCTTTCCATTATCTGGATTCACTTTAACCCAACACCGGCGATCAGGATAAGTGGTCACTCAAAGGCTATTATAAACTCAATAAATCAACCCAGGGTTTATCAATCCAGCTACGAGCACGTTCACATGAAAGGGGTGGCATTGGCAGCATTTGACCCGTCAGAAGGATGGATACATGTATTAGGAGAAGAGTGACTGATTTCACTAAGGAAGATGAAAAAATATGAAGAGGTTAAACAGAGACAGGCTGAAATAAACCCTAACCCTAACTCTGCAACAGGTAAAATGCTATTCAATTATTCATTATAAAAAGCTCTGCATGTGTGAACGTTTTAAGTGCTGGAAAAGATCTACTGTATTAATAAAGTTCAGCCCACTTGAAGCCAGTAAGGAAAGTGGGCAAAAATGCTGACAGTGTGAGTGAGAGTCTCACAGCTATGTCATTAAGACACATTATTTCATTAAATTTATGTTTAGACATGTGTGAGAGCTTCAGTTTTTATGCTTTCAGCTTTAGCCCTCTGCTGTTTAATGGTTTATCAGCAAATAAAGAACAAAGATCAAAATGGAATTCAAATGCAGGTTCAGTTGATATGCAAATTTGATTTAGACTACAAACCAGAAAAGTAAAAACAGACACCCTGTTTTAGGATCATATATTAAGGCTAATCAAACAATAAAACTGATGTAAAGTGCTTGCAGCAAACAGGAACAAAGTCAGTCATGTTTCTCTTAGAATCTCTATTTATTACTGTTTCATAATGACTTCTGATACTATAAAAAACACTTCAGAACCTCCTTCTAAGCTCACAGAGGTCTGAGGGATCTTCTAGGATTGGTGACACTATTTTCCGGATGACAGATTGGTCAGTGGGCTCTGATTTCATAACTGTTGATCTTTAATCTGGAACTTAACCTGCCTCAGAACAGGTTAGGTCGGCAGCATTAATTACCCTGGTGATATAGACCGGTAAATAGTGAACCGCAGTACTGAAAACCTGGAGTTAACCCCAAAGTTGATAAGCACAAATCTGGCTTCATAGTACAGGGCTTAGGACACGCCCTGAGTAAGTAAAGGCTAAAAAATTGTGTGGAAAAAGCATTTGAATAACATTAACTCCACTAGCATTATATTATTTTGTTTAAACTGGAGTTTAACATTAGTCAGCTAGCATAGCAGCCGAGTATATCCAGGTCTGCTGGCCATGACATGAATGAGTCGAGTAGAAGCTAGTAGTTACAGGATTAACACTGTTATATTGTCAAATAAAAGTGATGAACACTGGTTGGAGGGCCCCCCCCTTGAATTAACCCTGTTACCTGTATTAAATGTTAAGTCAGCACTTGGTGCCCTACATGCTTAGTCTAACCTACGGCAGTTTTGAGATTGACCTTATCCCATCATGAAAGAAATACACTCCCAAAGACTGGAGACAAGTTAGAATTTCCATTTTTATGAGATTTTAGAATTTGAACAATATCTTAAAGTCTGTGAGCTGCAGCAGTTTCCACTGTTTTACCTGCAGGTACTGATCCAGCACAGTCTCATGGCAGTCTATGAAATAGTCACAAGCTTATGGACATCATTTTTCCTTTTTTGTGTACTTGGAAATGAAATGCAGCTGTCACACTATCTTAAGCATTTAGTGAAGTACTCAAATACATGTATCCAGGAAATTTAAAAAATACTCTGAATATTATATATGATTATGTTTGCCAACATGGAGAAATATGGTAGAGGTTCCATTTTGACTTAGGTACAAAGGAAGAAATGGCTGTGGCAAAAGCCACTTAATCATTAAAAAAAGCCACAGAACTTTTATAATTTCTCTGATATTTCATTCACACTTCAGTTCTGTTTTGGAGTAGTATTTCTTTTCACTAACTTTTAGGTTTAAAAACTATAAGGTTTGGTTTAGAAAATGATCTGTTTGGGATAAAAAGCATTTTCCACTTATATCTCTTACTTATATCACTTTTATCTCCTTCCACAACGTGGACAACGTGTTCCATAAAAACCTTTAAAAAGACGTATCTTGCCATCACAAAACATACTTCCAAAAGGTACATATTGCTTTAACAGTTGTGCTAACTACCAAGAAAAAGAAAAAGTACAAACTGTGCACATGCACGCAAACAGATCGCATTTTGTGACTATTTAACGTTTGAGAATTAGGCTGGGCTGACTGATTACTGAAACCTCACAAAAAATTCCTTCGTAAGCTCATAGTAAGATTATCCAACCTGATGTAAAGAGTACATCATTATGACAGCAAGATACAGACTTACTTGCTAAAATGCAAAAAAACAAAAAAAAAAAAAACGCCCACATATGTGGTCTTTTAAAGGCTCCTTATTTTTGACACAATTTCAAACTTTACTACTGTACTTAATGTTGTGCTTTAAATATTGCACATCCATAGAATAAAATTCAAAGTAATGTTTATAAAATTAATGAGCCAACGCTAGGTTTATGAGCCCTTGTTGAATGTTTCTCTGCTCCCTCTGCGGCAGCAAATGAAAGAAGCCCAGATGATTCTTAAAGCTTCTGTTTCTCCTCTGAGTGTGGCCTGCTGGTCCTGTGGGGTTCACGGATTGGTTGAAACAAAGAGGGATGTGCTGTGATGTTAAATTGCTTAGTGAAAAACAATAAAATGTGTTCTACTGGTCCCACATCTACAGTGTATCCACACAAAACACACACTAATATAACTATACTTTTGGTCGCTGTAGCCTCCTTTTAAGTGGATCTATTACGCTCATTTTCAGCTCCATATTTATCCGTTTTGAATAGCTTCCCCCATCTCACAGTTAAAAATAATCCTTATTTATTTTATACCTAGCCCCTAGTCCATCTATTCAGGGGTATAGCTAGAAGGGGGGCATAGGGTTAATTAATAAGAGCAGTCCAAGACTGCATACCCCCACCCAGGCTGAAGAACCCTATCTTGCAGTGTTGAAAAATCCTTAAAAAATTACTGGATACAGATCTAAATCGATTTCAAAATTCAATCACTTTACTTCGGACCAAATTTGTCTGCTAAAACACACACCCACGCAGACAAACTGAAAGAAACATGTAACCTCTTTGGCAAAGGTATTAAATCCATAATAGGACATAGTGCCACACATGAGCCTGAAAACATACCTAATGTTTTCTACACCAGTTTTCGTACAGACTTTATTTGTGATTCGATACTCTGATTTCCTGTGGGGCCCCCTCCACCTTGTTCTTGGTCACCCCCATACCACCCCACTTAACAATGCTAGAAATGCCCCTACCTCCAGTCATCCTTGTCTGAAACAAGCTGCCTTTCCTAGCCTCCATTTAAATCTACCCTCCCTTTAAGCCAACTTTCTTCTGACTGGGTGCATGTTTAAAATAATGATATTGAGAACATCTGACCTCGCTGACATCAAACAGAGCCAGGAGCAAAAAAACATCTGTGAATCAAAGTGTTCAGAACAGTCTGGAGCTTCATATAAACATATAAACAAAAAAATTAAATAAGGAAAATTATAATTGGTCCCTTATAAAAGTTATCCTTTGATCTAGTTTAGTCTTGTTGGCTGGATGCGTAAATTTCTTTCAGTACAGCACCAGACCATCAAGATCATTGTTCAAGTTACCTCTAGCTGCTGTTTTTTTCTGAGCACAAAGACACATTATTCAAAAACACAAAAAGGAACTGACAGTTAAAGACCAGTCATATGATGACTTCATTCAACACCCCACCTGTAACGACTGATGGGGTGTTGAATGATGTGGACAGAGTGCTTCTTCAATGTCTACTTACAACGGTTCACATCACAAACAAATAACAGTGACAGTGTGTTTGTATGTAGGACTGTTTATCTGTGGAAATACCCACGTAGGGTACTTCCAAACCATGAAACTGCCCTGAGGTCTCTAAATCAGAATGTTGTTTAAGACTTTGGTGCATCTTCTTTAAATATTGTTCTTAAAGGCCAGTATGCCAGTGTCCAAAAGAAAGACAACAGATTTCTGTGACACAAAAATATTCAGTTTTCTGTTATGGTTCTTTTAGATTATGCAGCTTTGCTAAACAGCAGACAGTCACTTGAAAAAAAATGTGCTAATTTGATATTTTTCTTAATTGAAAGAGGTTATTTTAACTCATCATCATAAAGTGAAAACTGGGACTAAACATTCCCTGATAAGATTTGAAAGTAATGTGAAAACTTCAACAATCTAAACTTTACTAATATTTTCACCCAAGCAGCTGGCCATACAAGAATGAACACGGCTCTAGCAAACCTGGGTAATCATTTTAACAAGGGTATTTTCAGAATATTTAGTGTTTCTTCTTATTTTAAAGAAAAGGCCTGTCTGACTCATTTTTCAAAAGTTAATCTCACTCACTTTAAATTAAAACATGTATTCTCTGCCACTGTCTGTAAATCAGTCCAAAAGTTAATTTTGCACTCTGTATGCATGCCTGTGTGTGGTAACATTTGAACCACAGTTTTAATGGAGAATCTCTCGGATCGCAGGCTAAAGCACCGGAAAGCAGGGGCCTCCTAATGTCCTGACCCCCAACGTCTAAGCTGCACTGCCGCTGTTTGTCATTCTGAGTGCCACAAGAGAGCTGGAATAATTTAGTCCGCCAAAAACAAAGGCGGCACAAAAGGAAGGAGCGAGAGTGAGTTTGTGTGTGTCGGGGGGTGGGGGGAAGAAGTGTGTCTGGCTTGCCGTCCTTCAACAATGCAGCTGCCACCCAATCTGTCCTCCTGTGACGGGAGCATTGTTCTCTCGGTCCGAGCAGCATGCACAGACGGAGGCTGGGGCGTTTCAAACCCGTTCACCCCCACCAACACCCCAACATGCAAAACGCGCCTGGCAATGCATCGGCCACACGAAATTCGGTCGCCGGTTGCCAGACGGACTCTTTGAGGAGTCAGCAGAAATGCAAGAGTGACACAGCAAGTGTGAAAATGCACTCATGAGGTATCTAGTGATGTGTATGTGATCACTGCTCTATATGTGTGCTATAAAAAAAAAATATAAATAAATAAATGTTTTCCTGTAGTAAGTTTTGGGCAGACCAACACTTTAGACCCAGTGTTATTGTATAGTCCCAAAATCTCCTCTCATAATATGACCCTGAAATATTTTAAATGCATTTTTAATGCTTACAACAGAAACGATGAAGTGATATGTTTCATAGGTAAAACAATGTCATCTATATATTTAATATTAATGTTGGATTTGTACATTAGAAAAATTTAACAGTTAATGCCTTAAACATTGAACATGAAAAAAAATGGTTGTAAAATTCTCAAAAGCACAAAATAAACCAAACTGTTCATGCTTATACTTATCAATCCTAATAAAGTCATTGCAAAATAGCAGAGTAATAATTTCATCCTATTCAAAGATTTCTGTATAACTACTGATTACTTTCCCTGTAATGCACTATACAGACATTATTTACTAGTGTGGTCGGAACATTTCATCTATGCATCTGTATCATGGAAGATTGCAGTCCAAGAGACACCTACTGTAGCAAGGCCAACTACAAAGGAGGTTTTGAATTCACTAGCAGGTGTTTATACATCTGTCAGTTGCCACAATGCAAGATGCAGTCACAGAACTTCACAAGTGTGCAGCTGACATGAAATGGACGCTGAGTTTAAAGATGGGTGCATGGGTGGTTTCCCATTATGTGCTGATCTCTAATGTTGTTAAAACTTTTTGCAAGATTTGCTGTTGTCAGTCCAAAAGAGACTTTGTTGAAGTATAGCAAATGCACAAGTCTCTGCGTCTTAAACCTTGACTTGGCTGCAGAGGAAAAAGTTCAGCACAAACAGCATCTGCTGATTTGATGCGTATATGGTGCTAATAAACACTGAGAGTATACATGCCTCTTACATATTTTTACAATGTGACTTTTTGTAGATTTTTCCCTCCTAACAACATGTCAATTCGCTGGCCTCGGTCATCATTTCAGTGTAAAATACCAAAGACTGGCAACAAATCTCCAGTCCCTGGTTTATGCTGTTCATTCTCTGCACTGTATATGCAGAAATCAGCCACAACAAAACTCAACTGCATTATTATATTATTATGCATATTCTTCCTGATGTTTTGTATGTGGCTGAACAAACCTTATCTGTATGGTTCTTATGTAAATATATTACAATATGAGTTACAGTTTAGCTTGAACTTTTTGGCTAAACATGCACAGCCTTTTGATCAGTCTTTAATGTTCTCAAAAATTATACACCTACAGGAAATTGTGGTAGATTATAGATTTTTTCAGTTCCTTTAGTTAAAATAATATATTTTTCAAATGAGAAAGGTTCTTGAGAAATTCCCCAGAACCGGAACAACTCATCTGCCAACATTCTGACTGTGTTTGACAGAGGGGTGGCTGTGAGACTTTCCATAGTGAGCAGATGCTGCAGTCTGCACTTCAGTGACCTAGCTTGCCCACCTTGCCAGTGCACTGTGTGTTTCACTATATGTGTCATGATCCTGGGTTAACCCCCTTGGGTGTGTATGGAAGGATGAGCTCCCCTGAGGACAGACCCTGGCCAGTCCCTCAGGGCCACTACATGGCTGCCATTTGCTGGCTGAGCCCGGCAGTGAACCAGTCTGCCACGCCAGTGACCGGCTGGAAGGGGGACAAAGAGGGTGAAGAGAGCAGGGGTGGGGGTGCACATAGGCAGCGGGGGGCAACAGATGCCTGCTGAATCCACAAGGGACCTCCCTGAAAGCATCCTGTTCCTACACCCTCCCATACTGCAACTGGTGGTGTCCAGATTCATCCTCTATGATACATATCACCAGTGTCTGTCATGTGGCCTTTTGGTAGGGGGTTGTGGGTAGCACTCACTTTCACCTCTGAGTTGTGCAGACTCTCGGTTGCGCCTGATTCTGCCGCTATACTGCTAAACTAAAGGTCATCATATGTGCAACTACTCTGGTCCAGACTTACAGCCCAGAATTACTGCTCAGTGCTGGTCCCACTCTCATCAGTATAGCAATTATTTTGTCATTTGTTTATAATTTAATTTGGAGAGAAATTATATAGCTCTTCATGCCGTGAGGGGAATCCCAAGGAATCCCCCAAGAAGCCCTAGTTAAAAACCACAAAAAGACTTACTTTCTTGTTTTATTTTCACTTGTGAGATCACTCTGTATTGCATATCTACACTGCAACCTTCAAAAGTGAGCAATATATTCCTAAAATTCACATCATTCATAATGTGACTATACACATACCTGTTTGAGTGTTATATTAATAAGGAATTTGCAACTTATTTGCAATATATAAAAAATTAAAAAGTCACACAAACAGTTGCAGCATTAAAACACATGCTCATTGACCACATATACATAATATATTCATTATTTGCTAATACATTAAGGGAGTTTTCATAGAAACAATGTGCAAAAAACAGAGCGTCAAAATATTGCAAACCATGACGAAGCATGACAGTGTTATCCGTATCTTGAGCATGCAATAGTTCTGCTAATCCAAGCTGAACACACAAGTAAAAAGCTAAAAACACTTACCAAGTAGTTGCAAGAGAAGCAGTAAGGCAACAAACCAAAGAAGAGCGGAGAACTCCTATAATTTCTCTCTTGAAATGCTGCCTTTGGACATTTCAGCAGCAAAGCTCAAAGTCAGAAAAGCTAAAGAGGGAATTTCCTGATAACGGTGCTGATAAATAAGCCCAGGAGTAATGCCAAATCCCTGTTTAACGAAAAAGAAAAGTCAAATCTCCCGTATCCACTAGAGAATTGGAGAAGGTAAAACTACTGCTCCAAGAAGGGCTGAGCAAAATTAGTTTGCTTGCTGAGTTTAGCAGTAGTCCTAAGTGATCAACCTTTAACTTCTCCTTTTGGCTGAGAAGCAGAGTGCTGTGTCCTGAAGCTGCAGTTAGCAGTGTGACTGATAACAGATGGAGTATAAAGCATCTACTATCCCCTCCGTGCGCTCAGTCTGCCCACCAATACAAACACAGAAATCTGCATGCACATCTCACTTTCCTCTTTTCACCAAAGCTCCTTCTGTATGCAAGCCAATCACCTACCTCTTAACCAATAAAAAGAGACACTGAGATACATATATATATATATAACTCCACCTCCCACACCCCCTCCCAAACCTCACAGACACATACACATCACCAGACCATCCGCCGGCTCCAGCCATGAATGGACGAGAAGGCGTGAGTTGACAATAGTAGGGAGGGGGATACAATGGAGGGCCCTCAGCGGGCAGCTGCACACAGACACACCGTCCTTAGACACACACACATATGCACTCACAAACATGCACACACACAAATACAGATACACACACACAAAGAAAAAACACAGCACCCAAAATTGAGCCCTGCGTAACACCTGGCCCAGAGGAGACGGCTGCTGCCTTCTACATCTTTGTTTCATGGGTAGGGTGGGGGACTGGCCTGACTCAGACAATGAGAAAAATTATGTTAAAAGTAATGTGTGCT